>JAXGGA010002661.1:0-117263 GCA_038373865.1 Uloborus plumipes
TTACAGAATTGTTACTTTTCCTCATTCACAGTAAATGAAAGGTACCCGTTTACGAAAATCAAAAATTCATTTTTTTCGCTCCACCCTACTGTACAAGGTATTAAAATTTAAAAGTGTGCAATAAATTACGGTATAACTTTGATATACCCCCCCCCCCCCACAAAAAAAAAAAAAAATTACGCGCCACATCTGGCACTCTTTTACGGACTTTTTAGGGTTGCTGTTTCTTATTTTGGTGTTGCCAATTTAGGTTTTTTCAGCTTTTAGGTTTTTGCTGTTGCAAAATTTAGTATTTTCTTGTATTTTGTACTACTTTTTGAGTTTCTTTTACAAGTTTTGTGGCAACAACAAAAACAGATATTTTCCTTGGCGATAAAATAAAGTCACCAAATTTCCGATTTGGGGGGGGGGGGGTATATCAAAGTTCCTAAATTACTAAAATATCAAAACTTGTAAATTGAGAAAAAAATGCATTGATGCCCTTTAATCGTTCTTCAGGCTGCGATTCAATTGTTACAGCAGATTATAGCTATAGCTGCTGTTATAATTAATTTTAAATTAATAAATTATAAATTCCAAGCAATTGTACATTTTGGCTGAGAAAAAAAAATGGACAGAAAAATTATCGTCAAGGCCATATCCATAATCTTTCAACGATTTATGATTTTATGTACAAATGATTAAGTATTTTATGCATATAAATTTGGTTGTAATTTTTGCAGCATTCAAAATAGGTTGAAAAAAAGGAAATGTTTCCAAATATGCTTTCTGTTGTACCGTGTTACAAAAACCCAAAAATATTGTCTTGCGTGCAATTGAGTTTTATGATTTTACATAAGGTTAGCTCTCTGGAGCTTAATACTATATAACACTTTTATTGTTGTTTAAAAACAATTTAGTTATTTATTATTATATTGAAGGCAAAGTTTATTTACAGGAGTATTAGGTGTTCCAAAGGATTCTTTCTTTAATACCTTATACAGTAGATGCCAGTTAATTGAATCAATTGTTAATTTAATCAACCACTTTAATGAATCAAATTACTAGAGTTAAAACGATTTTCAGCTTTATGGAATCAAAATTGTTTCGGACCCTTGTAATTCATTAAACGGTATCTCTAGCATAAATATCAGTTGCCAACATGTTCAGTTCTATATGCTACAGCTTCATACCTCAGCCAGTATGAATCACGTTTGCTCTACAGTTTTGAATCGATAAAGTAGCTGATTCAGCTCTTATTCTTTCTACAGGGTGCGCCAGAGAAACTTACTTTTTTGAAAAAAATTCCTGCGCGGTGAGTTGGCTGCGTAGAAGGCCGAGAGTGGGCGCATTTGGAGCTGGAAATCTCCAAGTTTTGTTTTCCCTTTAATCAGTTGCCATCATACTATGGTCAAAAGAACAGCGCGCCTTTGCCGTCGAAAGCTACTTTTCGAACGGCCGTGAATACAGCTCGGTACAGGACCATGATCGAGGAATTCTTTCTTCCCAGCCTCGAAGAAATGAACATTATGGACGTGTGGTTTCAGCAAGAAGGAGCCACAGCACACACAGCACGAGATTCAATGAATTTGTTGCGACATTTCCCCGACCACCTCATCTCTCTCAGAGGCGATCTCCCATCGCCAGCACGCTCCCCAGATTTGGCGCCTTGCGATTTTTTTTTTTTAATGGGGTTATTTGAAATCCCTGGTTTATGTTGATCGACCACGCACAATAGCTCACCTCAAGAATAACGAAATTGCCAACATACCAACTGATATGCTGCAAAGAGTGCTCACGAACTTTACAAATCGTCTTAATCGGTGTATGCTCAATGGGGGTCATCATTTAACCGATGTCATTTTCAAGACTAAATGAAAAAAAAATGGAACATTGTATTCTCAAATAAAAAAGAATTAAAACAACAACTTAAGTAGTTTTGTTTTTATTGACATTTCAAAAAAGTAAGTTTCTCTGGCGCACCCTGTATGTTGATTTTTATTATTTAACCTTTTGGATCCTGGCTGTTAATATAGAAATTTTTATTTCGACCCAGGTAGTATGACAGTGGAACCACAGATTTATTTTTTCCATTGAAAAGAGAAGAAATAAACTGTCGTACCAGACGTATGAAACCTTGAAAAATCTCCGGCTCCAAAAGGTTCGAGTGAAAATGTCAATCCCATCCTCAAAAGAAAAAAGACTTATGGTACAACATGTGTACCATACGCCCGGTTCCTAAAGGTTAAGATGAATTGTATTGGTACATACAATGCTGTAGTTAATCAGTGGTATTCAGTGACCCATTTGCATGCTTGATTACCTGCTCTGGAGCAGTTTAGGCACGCCATTTGTCTATCAAAGAGTTACGTAAACATTTTATCATGGGCCATTTTTGGCCCTATACTGTTCGTTTTCGAACTTTATTACACCTGGCAGCCACAAACGCTTCCATTTGAAAAGAGGGTGATAGGTTAAGGAGGTGCACTTTCCGATACTTTCAGTTTTTAATCGCTTGTCACTTCCTGGTTGAATGTTACTTTGCATTCCCTCCCCCTATTCTGTGATAATTAGACGAGACTTGAGGCATGCGCACATTCGAGGAAAGTTGCACGATAAAATATCGCAGTAATCTTTGGGACCCTCACAAGTAAAGCATATAATAAATCAGCTCCTGATACCATTCTTCAGAATGTTTATTTTGTATTGCTAAAGTAATGAAAATGTAATTTATATTAGTTTCAGACCTCTTTTTCTTATGGTGAGTTCCCTGAAGTATTTTATCTCCAACTACAGCATAAGGTACATGCCTATATATTAATCTAAATGTTAATAAAGATGTATTTTTTTCTTGCAGAATTTGATGCTTGGAAGGGAGGAATTGAAAAAGAAGGCTGTTCTTTTGTTTTGCATAGGCCGCCAAAACTTTCCGCAAGTGGTTAGAAAGTGGCACATTATTACTGTCACCATTCTGGTAATTTCAAGGCAAAAGGCACTGGTACAAGAAACCCAAAAGGCCTCGGATCAGTAAAAATGAATTCTTTTTGTCCTGCTTTAATTGAAGTTTTTGCTGATCAAGCAGAAGTGTATGTTCATTGTTATAAAACCCATTTTGGCCATGAACACATACTGGGTTATTGCCAAGGATTTTATCAGCATTTTGAAATGTGTATTTGGCCAACGCCTCCTAAATACTAAATGCCTATAACATTTGCTTCGCTACCGTAGAGATGTAAGGCCCCTATATATACTAAGGCCCCTATATAGACGAGCCGGCGCATCAAGATTAAGTTTGACCACTTTGGATCCAGAACGTGTTTGAGAGTTGTCTTTTTCGGTGAGCGGTTGTCTTTTCTGGCGAGTTATCGCGTTTCGGTGATTTTTCACGTGAATTTAACAAAGCTTGGCTACGTCCCGAAACTTTTTATGGTAACCCTAGCGCCGCAACAATGAAAGTTGAAAGTCAAAGTTAATAAGTTGGATCCAAAGTGGTGAAACTTAAGCTTGATGCGTCGGCCTGTCTATATAGCGGCTCTAATATATACGAGCCGGCGCATCAAGATTAAGTTTCACCACTTTGGATCCAGCGCGTGTTTGTGTGTTTGAGTGGTTGTCTTTTCTGGCCAGTAATCGCGTTTTGATAATTTTTCACAGTGAGCAATTATTAGCGGCACGTGGATTTGGCAAAGCTTATCAATGTGCCAAAACGTTTTTCTGGTAACCCTACTCCGCAACAATGAAAAATTGAAAGTAAAAGTTAAGGAATTGGATCCAAAGTGGTGAAACTTAATCTTGATGCGTCGGCCTATCTATATAGCGGCTCTAGTAGAGATGGGTTCAACATTAAACACCACCTTGCGGCAATCCGATGATGTCGTTGTTATTTTTCGATTGGTTAATTTTTAAATTTAAAATCAAAAATGAACCAATCGTTAATTTTTTGAAGAACTCCCGTAGATGGCAGTGTATCGTGAACCAAGGGAATTTTTCAGCTATTGGCGATGGATCTAAACAATATTCGAGTTAAATTTTTTGATTGGTTGATTTTTAAATTTAAATTTAGAAATGAACCAATCGTTAATTTCTCTTTCTCGAAGAACTCTGGTAGATGGCAGTGAATCGTGAACCTAGAATGAAATCTTGCTCTGTGCTAAAAACCGGGAAGTTTCAGGCATTTAGTATTTAGGAGGCGTTGATTTGGCTGAACTTGGGTTCCACGAGGCGAGACGTTGTTGTGTAGGAAACGCGTTGTGGATTTTATACTAAAAAGGTGTTGAATTATGTTCACTATTATTTATTCCTTTTATATTTTGTGTTATTTTGATTTTCTTTTTTAGTTTTCATTTTTAATGCGATTTTTATTTGCTTTGTATCCGCTATGATGGTTTTACCATTACTTAGATTACGCGATAGAAACTGATTTTTATAATACTGAAAGAAATGTAAGATTAAAATATTTATTCTAATTAAAAAAAGAATTCAGAGAACGCTGTTTTGTTAAATTTATTTTCTCATACGGACTACTCAGTCTGTTAACATGAGTTGCTTCATATTAATGTTAATTTGCTCATGAAGTTTCAAGTCTTCATTTACTTTAAACTGGACCTTCATCTATCGTGGTTATTTAGTTCCAAGCTCGTTTACGGTAAGTGAATTTTCGCTGAGTAGAATGTCCCTCTTTTTGTTTAATGTTATTTTAGTTATTCCTTGAAGCTTCATTCTAAGCCATATTGTGTAAAACTGGTAACATCAGTTTGAAATGCTAATGTTAGAGTTAGTACTAGCAAGGCTACACTAGATAGCGTTTTATACAGGCTTCTTCATTACTCAAAACATCAATGGTAAGGATTTGCCCGCTAGAGAGCGCTGAACAACGACCTCCCAAATGTTTGTTTACATTTATTAGCATGTTGTTTCCGCTGTAAAAAGTGACGTTTATCCTATCTTTTATGGTTAAAAAATATTGATGTAGTTAACTGAAGTGGAGTACAGAGTGAATTGATGCCGAAGGCCCTCTTAGTACTGCTTTTTAGGGGAAATAAATTCCCTTTTCAGGTAAAGTTGGTCGCAACTCATGATTCAGTCATACGACATTCATTCATTGTTTACTTTCTTCGAATTAGCAACATATAGCAATGGCGTTCAATTTTGACATCTCTGCATTAATAAAATATACGCTTTTCTTCGCAGCCGATAAATAAAAATGTAGCAATGAAATAATATTGTTCTATTTACTATTTTGTTTCATTACTGTTGCTCACACGATCTTAATTGCTACGCAAAAGCTCAGATGTTCATTTTGATAGCGTTGACCCATCAGAGCGATAAATGGCGAATCTATTCGTAGAGACATTTCATTTTGATGCCCCAGAATGAAATGTACACTAATGAAGCGATGGTGTTCAACGGAAAGACGATTGACAACAAAACATATTAATTTCTTTAGTAAAAACGAAATGAGCATATATAATCGTTTGGTACTAAAGAGCAATACAAGTACGAAAAAAATAAACAAAACTACAATATTACGACGACCAACTGTAAAATTTTGTTTTCATTTACACAACATTAAAAGGTAATGTTCTTTTTATGTTAAATTTCACACATTGATAATATTTCGATAATTGGGAATCTGCTGTGGTTGCCAAATTTTTGGCGATAATTACTTTATTTTGTTGCTCTTTGGTTTATGTTTGCGAAGGAAGTATTTCCCTCGCTCATAAATTGGTCACAAAGATTTAACGCCAATAGGGAAGGATAATCAGACTTCCAATCACCGAAATCTACCCTTTTTTGTTTCTAATTTCACACATACGTTTAATACTTGAAAGTAAAATAATGGGCCAACTGAAAAAAAGGTGCGAAATAATGTGAGAATTCTTATTAAAAAACTCGCCAAATCAACTTTAAAAGCTCCATTAGCATGTAACATAATAAGTTTAATAAATATATCGAGTCATTATTATCATTGAAATTTAAATTAAAATGCAAAATAATAGAAAAGAAGCAACCATGAAGACGATGCAAGCTTAAAATTTTAATCTTCGCTTGTGTGGTAAGAAAATACATAGCCAAGTTAAAAAACGTACCTATAACTGAAACGTACATACTACCAAAGATCTCGGTTTTTGAAATATTCTCAAAAACTTTACGGAGAACTTCCATTAAAATGTAAAAAAATCGCCAAATAAATTAATTTGACTATCGAAACTCATCAAAAGTTTTGATGGAACTATCGTTCCAAAATCGCCATTTATCGCTCTGCGGTGCCAGTGTCGTTTCATAGTTAATTAATAATTAGAATAAATTAGAATGAAAAAAAAATCGCTAACTAATTAAAATAAGCCGTTAAAATGCAGAATAAACCAACAAATCGAACGAGCTATTAAATAACGGTAAAATACACTAAAATAGAATTGAATGCCAAATTGTAAAATGGTCGCCAACAAATTAACTTTTAATTTTGTCTTTTATTATTTGATTTGTAGAAATGTTAGTTACCATAAAATTCGATAGGTGTCGCTGGAAAAGGACCTCCGTTTTTATCCCAAGAATTTTGATCAAATGAAGAAGCCTGTATAAAACGCTATCTAGTGTAGCCTTGGTACTAGTCTTAGTCTCTCAGTAAATAAATGTTACACTGAAATGTATTTTTATTTTAGAAACAATTTTTAAACATGCCAGCATTTACAGCTGCCTGTCCTAAGCCTGGATAAAGTGTGAAGGAAAATTGTCTAACTTTTGTAACAATTTTCTTTGCAGTTAATTTCAGTACTGAATGGCATATAGCAGGAAGGTTTGGTTTTTTTTATTAATAACAACTCTTCTGTTTATGCTTTTCGGTGTACATATTTCTCAAAGAAGCGGAGAGAAGCAATGGATGAATTTCAAGATAGCAGCTCTATATTATATTGAATGCTTCAAATTGCTACAACGGACTACTTATACAGCAAGTGCCTTTAATACGAGATTTAATACCAACTTGAAGAAATTGACGTCGCTGAAGATTTCAAAGATGAAATACAAGATCATTTCACATGCAGAAGGCAAGGGAGCATTAGATGTTGCTTCTTCTGTATGGAGCAGCAACTAGATCCTCTGCCATATGATTTTACTTCTTAAGAGTTTTACAATGCATCAATAAGTATTTCCAGAACAAAAATTAATTATGAGATGCCAGTTTGTTTGCAATAATTAATTAAATTCACTGTTTAATATGTATGTAAATCTGGTGAATTTGTGCCAGAGGGCACCAGTATACAGTTGCGAGACTAACTTTTTTTGGGCAATAAATTCCGTTTAATTTAAAATTAGTCACTAAACTGTATTCAGTTATTTCTAGTTAGCATTACTGTGATAGAAAATTTTGCAATTCACCCGTATTATAAATATTATGTATGTGTAGTGTATTCTATAACTGTATCATGATTTTACTGATTTTGAAATTAATAAAATATGGAGCTCTATTTATATTTTAACTGTATGTATAACATTTAATTTCTCAATTATGTATGTACAGTCAGACTCTGCTATAACAAACCCTCAATAGACCACCTTAAGAGATTTCTTTTGCCGAGGGTTCACTGCATCTTATCTTTCATAAAAGAAAAGGGAAACCCCCAGTTTCGCGTAATATTTCTATACTGAACCTATGATTCCATTAGTAATTACGGCAATTAAGTGAAATCATTAACTATACTGTGCTCAATAATAAGTTAGATACAAAAATTTACATTTTTTTTTTTTTTACAATTTATTCATAGATTTGAAAAAATGTTATACTTTCGGTTGCAAGCTTTTGAATTTTAAACACCTTTTGCTAATTTTTTTAATCAACTATTGCAAGCAAATCCACAGTATGTTAAATTACAGTTTCAGATGCAAAAAAAAAGAAAAGAAAAGAAAAGAAAAATGTTTTCTGCCATTGGAGCAAAGATTGAAGGTCCTGGACTTGTATCTTTTGTTTCTTCATCAACATTAGAATATTAATCCCTAGTCAAATTGTTCTCGATAAAAGTTTTTGAGTTATTCTAAAAATACCGAGACTCTTAAAAACCGGAAAAGCTTCTATGTACGTATTCAAAGTCAAAAATATTTCTAAAGAAATTTGGTTAAAGTGGTATTTCTGAAATGGATTGCTATAGCCGGTTTTATAGCATGTGCCTGTTATAAGCATCTGAAATTGCATTAATTGCATAGGGTTTCAGTTCAGACCATTAAAAAGGTTTGCTGCAATCGGGGGTTCGCTATAGCTGGATTCGAGTGTATATATATACAAGTATTATCTAATACATCCGGTTCTTGATTCATACAATTAAAATTTTAACATTATATTCATTTAATTCCATGAATCATTTATAATATTGATGAATTAGAAGAAAATAAATTATATCTCTAAACAATTGGGGCAAAAGTGATTATTTCTAGTTTAATGTGGTTAATTAGATAAATTATAAAATAAATTTTTCGTCTTTTACAAGAGGAGAAATATTTCATAATTAAGTATGTAAAATTTGAGTTAAATGTCTTTCTTACTAATTTAAATAACAAAGTCGAACAAGAAGTTCTGTCAAGAACTAAACGAGCCTACTTTCCCGTACATCGGCATCGGCATTCTCGCATCTGATCATTATTCTCTTGATTATCTGAGACTGAAAATTATGTCAAACATACCTTTTTAGCACTTAAAGCTGATTTCGAAAAGCAAAATATACCCCTCTCATCAGATGAAATAGACACGTAAAAAGTAATTAACGAATAAATAAAGTTTTGTCGCACCTTTTAAAGAGTGTAACTGTTACAGTTCCTCCGTAGAAAAAATCCTCCATCGTTTTCAAAATAATAATAATAATAATAATAATAATAATAATAATAATAATAATAATAATAATAATAATAATAATAATAATAATAATAATAATAATAATAATAATAATAATAATAATAATAATAATAATAATAATAAAATAAATAAATAAAGAAAGAAAAGTACAAAGAGCATCAAAACACATTTTATCAAAGAAAGAATAAAAAAAGGGAGAAAAAACTCGTCCGTTAATAAAATGTCTCGAATTTCACTTTCAATCCGTTGCCAGTTGTTAAATACATATAAAGAATAAAACGTTCTCGTGAATGAAAAAATTTTGTTACAAAAAAAATCGTCTGCCAAGAAAAAAATAATAATAATAAATAAAATAAAACAATTGAATAAATAAACAGAAAATCGTCTGCACAGTCAGTTATTTTTTTTTTTTCTGAGCCTGCATTTCCGCCATATTTGCGGAGTCGGAGTCGGAATCAGAGTCCTCACAGAAGATTACTCAGAAAAGTACTTTACAAACATTATTTATCAAAACCATTTTCTTACAAAGATAGTTTGAAGGAAATCCGACTTTAAGTTCAGGATCATCATTCAACTTGAATTCCCCGTAGACGCTAATGTTATTTTTTTTTTCTGAACGGTTCAATATTGAACGAAAAATGGTTCAAATCAAAAAGCGAAATATGGGAATGTATGGGAAAGCCTCTCCGAGATCTTACAAACAAAAAAAAGTTTATTCCATTCGGACGGTTCTCTCAAAAGTTATTAGGTGGGGAAAGGTTGCTTGAACGGTTCAATGTTGAACGAAAAAATGTTCAAATTGAAAATTTAAATACGGTAATGAAGTATCCTTGCTGAGATACTTCGAACAAAAAAAAAGTTTATTTAACTCGGACTGTTCTCTCAAAAGTTATTAGGGGTGACAGCTTGCTTGAGCGGTTCAATGTTGAACGAAAAATTATTCAAATCGAAAATGTAAATACGGGAATGAAATATCCTTGATAAGATCTTTCGAACAAAAAAAAGTTTGTTCAAATCGGACTGTTCACTCAAAAGTTAGCATCGCGGGACAGGTTATTTGAACGGTTCAAAATTGAACCAAAAATTGTTCAAATCGAAAAATCAAATATGGGAATGAGCTGTACTCGCCGAGATCTTTCCAACAAAAAAAAGTTTGTCCAAATCGTCAATTCAAAAGTTATTAGGGGGGGGGACAGACAGACCGACCGACCGACCGGCCGACCGACACACAAATTCCCCATCTCAATACCCTACTTTCAAATTTTTAATTTTTCGCTATTCATTTTACCTTTTTATTTTTTTAACTTGGCGATATTTTTTGGACTTGGCGATATTTTTTTAACTTGGCGATATTTTTTGGACTTGGCGATATTTTTTTAACTTGGCGATATTTTTTGGACTTGGCGATATTTTTTAGATGCATTAACCTACTTCTAATACTTTTTTCGTCTTTCTTTTATTTTTAACGGGAAAGCAGGCTAAAAAGTACTCAGTAAAATCTGGGGAGAAGGGGGAGTCATAGCATGAACTATGCAATTGATTTGTTTAGCAATTGCAAATTGAATTGTTTAGAGGATATTTTGAGGGTTTTTTTCTTTATAGCAGGTTTGGTGCAAAATTAATCTTGTGGGGGGGGGGGGGAGCTTTCCTGGATGGTTAGATTAATCCACACACACATATGATGTTGAAAATTAATACAATTAATATTGTAAGCAGTGATTACGCAATTATGAATTAAAATATTTCATTTATTTGAGCTGTGCAACATCTGTTCGAAAGTAATTAAATGTACTGTTAAACATAATTATGCCATCATATTACAGAGACTTTTGAGGAATTTTCTTTTCAAACACATTTTAAGAGAAAACAAGTACACTAACAGACAGTACATGTACAACATAAGGAGGTTAGTTTCTACCTGCTATGGACTCATCAATCTGGAATAGTTAATTACTGATCTGTAGGTAGCTGACAGCTCATTGAACTTAAGATTCACGATGTAGCTTACTGTACTCTCTCTTTTTTTTCATCAGAATACCCAGTGAATTCACTTTTTCATATGTATGTGCAATGACAGTTTTCCACAGCGTCAGTTTTTTTTTTTTTTCATAAATCTTCCAAATTTTTATTTGAAGAAGTTGGCAAGTATGCATAGTAGTATTTGTTGCAATTTTTTTGTTCCATAGCATTTAAAAAGAAAAAAAAACATTGAAACTTTTTTTTTTTTATCACAAAGAAACTGAAATTTTCCATTTTTTTTTTTTTTTTTTTCAAATTTTCAAGCTTGTTGCACAATTGGAGAATATGATCCAATTTCAATCTCCGTTTTTTTTTTTTTTTTTTTTTGCATCCTTCCCAATTGGCAAATTTTCCAATTTGCAAAAAAATGCTTTATAGCGACTTTAAAAAAATATGTAAAACGTATATACATATATATTCACTCCACCCCATTGCATGTACAAAGATGTGCAGCTCAATATAAAATAGAAAAATTGAATTTAAAAAGTCTTGCTTTAAGATGTGCACACAAAATGAAAAAAAAACAAAAATCAAAACACATTTATTCATACTAAATGTTCATAACGGTCTCATAAAGTACTTGATTTTAAAAAAATGTGCATTTGATCAATATGTGTTTTAAAATGAATGATGTAAGATTTTAAAGTTATTTATTATTGATTACCGAATAGGCCAGCTATAGGCCATGGCCTAGGCATTGGCGCACCCAGGATTGTATCTTGAGGGGCTATATGACTCTCTTTTAGAAAGTTTTCCAATTTGACGCCCTAGAGAAAAACTGCAGTCTTTTTTGATTAAATTATGAATGGGGTTGGGAGCTATCTCTCGACAAACGTCCAAAAATAAAGCACAAAAAACGTAAGCAGTTTGGTTTCATCAAAGGGGCTCATTTTTATGCTTCAGGGAGGGGCTTAAGTCCTATAGCTCCCGCTGTGGGTAGGGCCCGATTAAGAGATCATGGGGCCCTAGGCCAAATACTTTTTTGGGGCCCCCTGTACTGAGGCTTTACAATTTTAGGCCCAGGATAAAACAAATTTCTACAGCATTCTACAGCGATTTTAGCCATTTGGGGGCCTCTAAATTGTGGGGGCCCTAGGCCGCGGTCTAGTTGGCCTATTCAGTAATCAGGCCCTGCCCGTGGGTACGCCACACTGTGCCTAGGGCCCCCGCTGTTTAGGGGTCCCCAGCTAAAATTGCATACAGCCTCCTCCCAAAAAATATTTGGCTTAGGGCCCTAGGATATCTTAATCGGGCCCTGGTTTTAAGTGAAAATCTAAAGCAGATTTGGTGCGTAACATATGATTATTTTCTCTCTCTCTTTTTCTAAATGAAAAAAAATCGAAAAAAAACCCCAGGAGAAAAGTGTGAAGAAAGGAACATTAGAATCGGCTCAAAGTATATTAAATAGAAAAGCTGATTGAAAATGAGGACATAATTCAATAAAAAGACTGACTCAAAAAGTTCTGGTCAAAATTTTTCGCATTTATAGTTTGTTTTTCACATCCATTGCAATCGCAAATTCCCAAATTTGGATTCAAGTGAAACGTTACAATCGCTACGAGATGCTATTCTATCATAGTTCGACTTCCAGTAGCGATTGCAATTGCGATCGCCTCGAAGCAATTGCAATAGTGCTTCACTTGAATTCCGGCCCTAATCAAGATGGCTTCCCATTTTAGAAAGCGCGCGCATAAAAAATGCTTGTTTTAAGCCTTGAACAATTTCAGTGCGTAATTTTGAGAAATTTCTTGGCATTGGTCCCCGATGTCGCTCTAAAATGGCGCTGGCCTTAAGGGTTTTCCAATATGGCGCATGTGAGGGACAGTGACACGTCTCTGTGGCTACATAATAAACTTGGCACCAGTAACGACCTATGGTCAGGTGGTTCTATTTGTTCACAATTAAACCAAGACGTTTTAAAGAACATTCGAGAATGTTTTTTGGATCTACAGTCCCAAGTTAAACTAAAATTGCTGTTATCATTTCTGCACATCCCGAGGCGAAACGTCGAAGAGGTAAAAATCAACATATGTTTTTTTTTCCCTTTTCCTTTCCAGACTTCATAATCATTTAACGCAGAAATAGTGCTGAATTTATGATGAACTGTTACAAATGCAATATTTGTTCTTGCTTGTGCAACGCAATATTTTCATGGATGCTAATGTTTACATTTGGTGGAAAGTAGAGCAACGACTTGCCAAAGGGTGTGTGGCTCGTGTTTTTACATACTACGGTAGTAATGTTTACAAACTTTGCCGCGTATTTGTTTGCAACAGAGTAATGAATGAAAACAACTTGATGACGGTTAATGATTCTAAACTTTTTTGTACTTCATATTTCCCCGTATTAATTACTGAAAAGTACATTTTCAAATTATACTGCGATCGTGTGATAATAAATATGATAATATCTTAGCATTATTTTATGAACTTTTAGCCCTGTCAGTGGTTTTGACATTTAAGCATGATATTTCTGGGAAAACATTTTGGATAAGTCATATGTTGTGACTAAATATTTTTAATTTCTGTAAGAATTTTGAAAGCTTTCCTTTTTTTTAACACGAAGGAATCTTGCAATACTTGTCAAAAATACACTTTTTACATATTTTGCAGAAGAATTTGCTGAGGGAATAATGTTGTTATTTAATTATGCAAATATTATTTTTGTGTATGCATCAAAATTTCTGCCAGTGATGGATTTATTTACTTATCAGGTCAAAAACTTGCATAATTTATTTCTGAAATCTACGTTATCAATTTCGAAGCAGTGAAATAAATAGGGTTTCTTTGTGATCTATTCATTACTTTCAAAATGAAAACTAAATCCAGTGAAAATTGTTTTCGCTTATGTAGATAATTAAAGAAATAAAGTATGCAAGTTTTCATGGCTTGGGTTTCTGGTGTCAAATTACTCATCAAAACAACAGCCAGTACTAAGTGTTGCTAGCTCTTGATTATTGGTGTAAGTTTTCACAATTACACTGCGTGAGTAAAAGCCTTCTTCAAATACTTTTCACATCATTCTAACTAATTTATAGGAAAAATGATCCCTTGAATTCAAACATGACACCGTTCCTCCACTTTTCGTAAACTGCTCCCCCCTCCCTCCCCCTTTTTTTCCCTTTTTAGTTTTAGGCAGTTTTTAAGTCATTGCTTTACGGGAAAAGAAGCATTTTGATGTTGACCCTAGGAAGAATTTTAATGGTTTAGAGAAAGAAAAGTTTAAAATTGGGAATATTTGTAGCAAAGAAAGGGACTTGTAGGTATATCCCCCCCCCCAAAAAAAAAAACGTAACAGATTATTAAAAACATTCTTTTTTTTTTTTTTTTTTTCAATTCTCTGACTGTAGTATTTTTGGCATAAATCGAGAGTATTGGCCTCATGCTCGAAGAAAGTTTGACATAGGAATTTTTTTTAATTTTGGAACGCATCACACTTAGCATATGAGTCCTGTGGAAGAAAGCTGCCGACGTAGCAATATTGTCCCAGAATCAAGGGAACAGTGTGCAGCAAGATTTTTGTGATTGGGAGGAGAAAAAAAAGCTAGAAAAAAAAATATAAAACAGCCACCAGAAAAAAACCTATGAATCTGTAGTATTAATGTTAACATTTTTTTTTAATATAAACTCCTTGTGTAACTGTAAGCAGGGTTGTTTGATTTTGTCCGGGGCGGAAAAAACCGCCGGAAAAAACCTGGAAAAAACCGCCCCGAACAAAATAGCATTTTGTCCATTTCGTCCATTTTGTCCACTTTAAAGAAAATAACAGTTCTTGATTAAAAAATCCAAAGTTTAAAAGTAATATTATAAAATATTGACTTTTTTTCAATGAGGTACTAGTTTTATTGTGAAAATTAGCACATATAATTATGTATACCAACAAAATATTTAATAAACAACAGATACTATAAAAATATAGTATCTGTATCTGTATAAAATAAATGAATATTAACGATAAGATTAAATGCTTACGAGAGCACTTATCAGCAGTAAATAATTTTAAGATGTTTATTTTTTGTGAAGGAGTTTCATTGCCAACAATAAAAGTGTATATAAAATATAAAAGTAGAAATGAAAATTTTAAAAGGTTTTAGTCTCAAAATATAAAAAACCCTGTGAAGTAAACATTATTTGATGTCAAGAAAGAAAATTTTGCCATGAAATCAAAAATGTTCCTATAATAACATTAATCTATCCATAAAACAATGCTGTGTACATAAATATTTTGCAAGGGGGCAACATTCATTAAATCCTCAAAAAATATAACGTAAAATGACCAAATGAATCAAAATTAAACCAATATTTCTTGTATAGCATCTAATGTATTTTCAAATACAAATGATATATTTATATGTATATTTAATTCAAACAAAATTTAACCATAGAATTTGTAAGAAAATATGATATAAAGTTTACTTTTTAAGGGATTGTAATGTGTTAAATAAATATCTAAGGTGACAGCACACTTTAATTTCTTTTTAAAAATATGTATTAAAGAAAAACTTTTTTTTTCTATTTGTCTACGTTATTATAATGTAATTACTCTCAATAGTTTATTCACTATGCTAAATTTTATTTCTTTCAACTAAACTTAGTTAAAAATCAATGGGTTAATTGCCATTCTTTTTTTTTTTTTTTTTTGCATGATATCATTCTATTTTGGGAAATAGGTAATGCAAGAGAGATACTAATTGTACATCATAACTTTTTTATATATCAAACGTATGGGAAAAAAAACTTTTTTTTTTTTTCATTTCTTCCATTTTGTCCATTTCGTCCAATTTTGTCCGTTTCGTCCATTTCTTCCGGCGTCTCGGACTTTTTGAAAAAAAGTGGACGAAATGACAACCCTGACTGTAAGAGGGTTGCATATTTATTATTGAAGAATATTCTAGTGTCACAGAAAGAAATTGGTTCTAGAAAATTTGTCGCAGAAAGCTGATAAAAATTCTGCCACAGGGCATATGAGTCACATCGCAAATCTTCAGGAGATTAACTTCCTGTATTATTCATATTTGTTTTCAAGTTATATTCACAGACATTGTTAAAACTAAAAATAATATGAAGTTTAAGTGTGCATATAATATCATGAGTATTTATTTATATTTCTGGCAATGCACTGCCCCAATTCTTCATTACTTTACAAAGAAATTCATGCAATTGTCTTTAAAAGGTGTGTTTGTATGTGAGCTCTGAGCTGTTATACAACTCTGTAGTTTCTATAATAACATTTTAAAGCCAGTAAATGAAAAACGTGCTTTTAATTGCATTTAAAAAATTAATTGCTTATCAATTATAAAATCAATTATAAAGCTAAAATTTTATCAAATTGTCGATGTGTGACTTTTGGAAGTTGTATGAAAATCTGATGGTCAGGTTGATGTTTTTTATATGTATGCTTTTTTTTTTATAGGTAAAATTATCTTTATACGTTAAAAAAAACCTGATTTTCAATTTTATAATGATGCCAAAAGTTTTTGTAATATGCTCTATAACTAGTACTGTATTTTTCTCTTTCAAAATGCCCTGTTATTTCTTGTATATTTCATGAATGTAGAAACTAGATATTCAACATTTTTTAATTTCCCACATTTATTTTATTATAATTTTTAAAATTCTTAAATTATTTACAGGTCTTCGACAATAAAATACAAACCACAATAGTATTTCTGTGGAATTGTTATTTATTTATTTATTTATTTATTTATTGTTATCGCTGATGAGCGGCAAAAACTCATTAAAAAAAGTTCGAATTTACGAAGTTTGATAAAGTATTATGTACAAGTTATAGCATACGAAAAAAAAATCCTTTAGCCCCATTATGGAATTGGGTGGTATGGGATCAAGAAAAAAGGCTTCAAATAAGGGGCTGAGAAAATAAAAATTGTCTTTTGCTTAAAAATAGTTGTTGTTACAAAAATTTGATATAAACATTAAAGATAGGTATAATATTAAAAATTTAGTTGTATTTTAATTTCTGAAGCACATGAAATGAATGAAAAAAAATGATTACGCCCTGGTGAAACAATTTTTCAATAAAGTATTTACCACTTTTCTGTGAGAAATATTGAGTAAAAACAACAAATTTAATTTCACCACGAAAAGAAAAAAAAAACTTGAGATCCTCGTTGATAATCGAGAGGATATTGTATCTGGATTGCAAAGAGTGCCTTGTGTGTTGTTTTTACTAATTTTAGTGTTATTTTCTTTCATTATCTTTAGTGGAAATTAGAGCTTGAAGAGATTCTTGAAGTTGCCCTTGTTGACAGTGACCAATGGGTTTCCATGCTGGCAGAGCTCTTGAAATCCTACCCCAGTACTGGTCTTTTAAATTTCCAGATTGAAGAAAATGCCTCTGTCTTCACAGATGTTGTAAATGATCTTAAAAAAATAGGTTGGTATGAAGATACTTGTCTTTTTTTTCTATTTATGTTTTTTTTGAACCTGTGAATTAATGATACTAATCTATAACATCTTTAAGTTAAAAATTAGCCAACAAAGAAAGTGCTAAATTAATTTACGAAAGTATTTGCAAAAATTATTCATTTAAACTCTTACTGATTTTTTTTTAAATATTTTTAATAATTTTATTAATTTTATTTAACAAAATTGCTGGCTGTATTTAATTTTTCTTTAATTAACCTTCGATTAAATTCAAAAACTTGATGCTCGCGATTTTTAAACGGAATAAAACAATAAAACTTCACTAGTTCCATGGAGCACTAAAATTTATATTATGTTGGTCTAATGGGGGTTTTGTGGTCTTGTTACCAGCAGACTGTTGTTAATTTCCAAATTCTTGTTTTGAAAACTCTCCATGTCTTAAGATTTCTTTTGTGCTTTTTATTAATGTGGAATTGTCTCATTTCAGTGAGAAAACACAGTGATCAGGTTATGCTTCCTCTTGAATGTTTATATCTGAATCGAACAGCGTTGACGTCTGTCGTAGGGCAGCTACCGCAGCCGATAAAGCACTTTGCTCTCAAGCAGAAACCAAAGTCAGCTACACTGAGAGCAGAACTCTTGCAGAAATGTAAGTAATGCTAAATTGAACGCTCAACATCTTTCTCTGTCGTCACGTTTTTAGCTAATGCCGGAGTTTTCTGCCAAATTCAGAAAACTTAACAATGCTGACGAAATAAGACTTTTTTTTTTATCAATGCTTGCCAAGCAAAACAACTGAAGTGAGAAACTCCCACCATTAGTGATTAGGTACTGCTAATCCCAGATGCTTTTCCAAAGTTAAATCTTTCCTAATAGCATACAAATCTGACAAAAAAGCATGGAAAACTCATTGACTCAAGGGGTAATACGAAGTTTTAAAGTGAATCAGAGAAAAGTATTCGTGAAGAAGTTTTTTGATGATATTGCTGAAGAAAACACCCGAACAAAAATCCATGTCTTAGATGTTATGATTATGATGGACTAAGCTTAATGAAATTTTACCACTGAAATAATCAAGAATAGTTTTCTGAAGGCTAGATTTGGAAAAATCCCGCTAGGGCAAGAAGAAGTGTTAGAAATAAGTGGTTGTTGGTCGCAATTAGCGACTAAAAATGTTGATTTGACACCTAGATTTCCAGCCCTAGGCGCCAGGTTTGACGCCTTAAGCTTTGGAATTGCACTGAAGGGTTTTTTTTCCATGACTCATTGGGACCAAGATCCATGATCAGGGTTGGTTTTTTCCCTTCCAAAACTTGTTTTTCCCATCCCACCGGGAAAAACTGGTAAATACCGGGAAAAACTGGTAAATACCGGAAAAAACTGGTAAATACTAGGAAATGACAATCTTTAAACAATATTCTGGATTTTTCTGTCTGATGTGTAAAATTAAAGTTAAAAATATATAGTTATTATACAAATTTTCATCAGGTTTAAAATTATTCTGCAGAAAAAAGACATAACGAAATAGGAATTATTGCAAAAAGCATAAAATTTGCTCATAAAGTTGTTTTATAATGATTAATTTCCACAATTTTTGGAACACAATGAATTAAAATTATTAAACTTAAAAATATCAGTGTCATCAAGAGAAGCAATAAATAATTTGTGTTCAAATTTAAATAAAAATTTTAATACTTTTTACGTTGACCTTTTAAACACTTTTTTTTTTACAATTTTGGTTTGGTGTAAGGTGTAATATTTACAAAATGTAAAGAACTCATTCCACATTTCAGCAAAATGAAATCAAGCTTTGATAAAGCAATGACCCCTGTCCATTTTTTGGCACACCTGATGAATCCAAAATATAAAGGTGAAAAGTTATTACAAGATCAGGAGGAATCTGATCGTGCACTTTGGTTGAGGAATTTAAGTAAAAAAGGAATAGATGCAGAATTTCTCCAATTAATGGAACATCTTCAGGGATGTCCTGCATTATCAGCATCTCTGGAGCGTATTTTTTCTAATTTTTCTTTCATCCAAAACAAGATTAGAAATAGACTGGGTTTACAAAAAGCCAGTAAATTAGTATTTTGTTACATGATGCTAAAATCCAATGTGTAAGGGGGAGATGAGAAGAATACGAATACGATTGGTAAATGTTTGGGACTCTGTGTGGTATGTAAATATTCAAATAAATGTACTCCATTGTTCGATTTTGTAGATCTTCTTTTTTTTAAAAAAAATATTTCAAGCTATTTACTTAGAACTCAATTTTGACATTTTTAAAGATTGTTTTGAGTTTATGTTTTAAATAATCAGTTTTTCCCATGTGGGAAAAACATAGTATTTCCCAGGACGGTAAATGCCGGTTTTTACCATGGTATTTACCGGGGGTGGGAAAAACTTTGCCAACCCTGTCCATGATTGATCCAAATGATAAATTTGTAAAAGTATTTTTTAAATATGCAATGGGTATTTTCTAAAACATTTTCTCTTGTGTATGTATTAGATCTCTTTTAAATTTTCTATTTTTAAATATTTCTTTATATTTGGATGGTACATGGGGGCAAAGTATAGAATTTCTGTTTTTTAGCTTTTCTTTGCTTATGTTTCAATACATAGGTTGTTCATTTTGATGCCTAAAAAATTATACTAGGTGCCATAATGACACTTGGATTTTAAATCTTATTTCTAACTCTGAGAAGGAGAGCATGGGATTAAAGACTTTGAGATTGGCTGCAAGATTCAGACTGGATAACAATTAAAAGGAGCATGGAAGTAGATGTTTCATTTGAAGATATTGCAAACGTGTATGATTCTGCGGTTACTTGTATAGTCTTTACAGACAAAGAAATCATTAAAGTTCAGGTTGATTCCGAAGATGACAATGGTGAAAGAGGACCCTTAAAAGTCAACAAAAGAAATGTTGGAAAAGCAATTCAAACTCTAAAAAACTTCCTTGAATCACAGGACAGTATTGATGAAGAAGGATTTACTGCCATTGTGAAATTAAAAAAGATTGTAGATGAAACAAAAACTGAATCATCAAACTTTGTCAACCATTCATTGAAGTATAAATAATGATATTGTATCAAATCATTGTGAATGTTTTACTATATTTATTCATTTCTTTCATTTTATTTATTTTTTATATTGTAACGAGTCCGTAGCACCTTCAACTTTCTTCAAATGAGCATTCCAATCTTGAGGAAGTAACTATAAATTTATTTACAAGTATGTACACTATTTACAATAAAAGCAGAAAACAATTGCTAAACATCAGCAATTAGGCAGCAAACACTATACTGTACTCTCAACAGTAATTCAGCACCACGTATCTAACGTGAACAGTAATTAAGCAATTACAAAAGCAAAACAAACATTCGCCCAAGCGAATAGCGAATAAAACGAGTCACCAGAATCAAATCTGAAAACAACTGACTGACTAAAAACTGTGTTCAAGGCTATTTATACTCGGAAGGAACATTCTAGCAAAATCCGGAGCATTCTGTTTCATTCATAACATTACGTAATCCATTCAAGAAACTTCTAGTAATAAAAAGAAAAAGAAAAAAAAAGAAAACACTCCGAGCGAAAAATGTCTTCACGCTTATTAAATGCAGGGCAAGTGTAAAAACTACAAAACGTTACAGGGCCGGTATACAAGTGATAAAAGTGATATCTTCAGATACTTTTGCAACATGACGTCAGATAAAACCAAAACTAATGAAAATGATGCAAGGCAGGAAAAACAACAACTATTTACAAGATTTGTAACATTGCCCCCTTCCTAAGGACTGCACGTCCCGGGCAGTACAATCCCCAGAAAAGAAGCAAGGGAAAATTTACAGATGCACACATTACGTGATAACCAATCATAAACATGATAAACAATAACAATGAGAACATGAAAGAAACACTAACATTGATAAAGTCATATTACAGACAATTAAAGGCAAAAGTTATTTACAAAATTTACAAACAAATTACCATGGTAGCTTTAGATTTATTTTACGAACTATGGCCATAGTATGGGGCTAGCCGATCGTAATGGACAACCCTAGGTTTTGAATGTGATGACTTCTGGATCCTCACTACGACGTCGTTCAGCCGGTGGAGAACTGTGTAGGGTCCATCCCAATGCGACTGCAATTTGGGTGATAGACCTTTACGTCGGATGGGATTCCATAGCCATACCTTGTCACCTTCTTGAAAGTCATGGCCAGTGGACCTTGTGTCGTATCGGGTCTTCATCTTCTCCGTCGCGATGTTGATTCGCTCCCGTGCGAAGTGATGAACGTCCTCCAACCGGGCCTGGAGATCCTGGACGTACTCCTCAGGCGATGAAGGCGCATCAGGAGGGAGACCGAAGACGAGATCACAAGGTAGCCGAAGCTCTCGGCCGAAGAGCATCTGTGATGGGGAATATCCGGTGGTCTCGTGGACAGCACTGCGGTAGGCCAGCAGAAACAGAGGAAGTTTCTTGTCCCAATCCTGTTGATTTTTGGAGACCATAAGCGAGAGATTATTAAGGATTGTCCTGTTGAATCTCTCCACCATGCCGTCCGATTGTGGGTGTAGTGGTGTCGTTCGAGTTTTCTCAATTTTGAGGATTTTACATAGGCCCTTAAACACAGCAGAGATGAAGTTTCTCCCCTGATCGGAGTGGATCTGCAAAGGTGTCCCATATCTCGAGATCCAATGCTGGACTAGAGTCTCTGCTACAGTGGTAGCTTCTTGATCCGGAATGGAATATGCTTCGGGCCATTTGGTGAAATAGTCAATGGAAACGAGGATGTATTTGTTCCCATCAGTAGTTTTCGGTAGAGGACCAAGAATGTCGATCCCGATTCGTTCGAAAGGAGCTCCTACGTTGTAAAGATGCAGCTTCCCGCGGCTTCTTCTCTTCGGTCCTTTACGGGCTGCACAGGCGTCACAAGAATGACACCACTTCTCCACGTCATCCTTCGCCTTGCTCCAGAAGAAGCGCTCTCGAACCTTGTGGAGGGTTTTCAGGATACCAAAGTGTCCTCCAGTCGGACTACTGTGCAATTCCTTTAGAACGTCTGGAATTCTTGATCTGGGAAGGAGTAACTGCCATTTGAATGCTTTACCATCGTCAGATTCCCATTTCCGATACAGGACGCCATTTCGCAACTGGAGAGATTTCCATAGAGCCCAATATCTTTTCGTTGCAGGACTGTAGATAGAAATGTCTTGCCAGCTAGGTCGCCGACTGTCTTTTTCCATTAACTCTATGATAGGCTTTAGGTCTGGGTCTTCAAGCTGATCTTTTCTAACTTGGTCGTCACTCCATGGATCAGGATCTGAAGATGATGAAGTAGCAGTAACTTGACAGGCAGTAGGGATTGTCGTCCCGTACTGTTTCTCAATTCGGGAGCAATAATGGCAGTTCTCGGAACAAGGTCTTCTTGATAATGCGTCAGCATTACCGTGTGACAAACCTTTTCGGTGCTTAATCTCGATGTCATATTCCTGGAGCCGCTGTATCCACCTGGCTACCTGGCCCTCTGGATTCTTGAAATTCAACAGCCAAGTTAAAGAGGCATGATCAGTCCGGAGCAGGAATTTACGGCCGTAGAGGTAATGATGGAAATGTTCTACAGCTTTAACTATGGCGAGCAATTCCTTTCTCGTGACACAATAGTTTCGCTCCGACTTGGACAAGCATTTGCTCCAGTAGGCGATGACATGTTCGTTACCGTCTATTTCTTGAGATAAAACAGCTCCAATGCTCTCGTGGCTCGCATCAGTGTCAAGTATGAAGGATTTTCCAGGCTGAGGATAAGAGAGAATAGGCGTTGATGTTAAAGCCTCCTTCAGCTGTAGAAATGCATCCTCGCATTCTTTGGACCATTCAAAATTTTGTTTGCTCTCCGTCAGCTTATGCAAAGGTCGTGCAATGTTGGAAAAACCCTTCACAAACTTCCTGTAGTACGTGCAGAGCCCCAGGAAGCTTCGCAGCTGATGAACATTTTCGGGGCGGCTCCAATTCTTGACTGCGGATACCTTGTCTGGATCTGTTCGTACACCCTCTGAAGAGATAATGTGACCAAGGTAGTTCACCTCACGGCGGAACAAATTACATTTGGACGGGCTTAACTTCAGGTTGGCTTCCTTAAGCTTTTGCAGCACCTTCCTAAGATTAGCCAAATGTTCCTCAAAACTGCGTCCTATGATGATGATGTCGTCCAAGTAGACAAGACAGGATTCATAAGAAAGTCCTCGTAACACTGACTCCATAAGACGCTCGAACGTGGCTGGTGCATTGCAGAGACCGAACGGCATCACTTTGAACTGCCACAAGCCTTGTCCGGTTGTAAACGCCGTCTTCTCTCGGTCGTCGGGGTGTATCTCCACCTGCCAGTAGCCGCTCTTTAAATCCAGGGTCGAAAACCACTTGTGTCCGGAAAGGGTGTCCAGAGTGTCATCGATCCGTGGAAGAGGGTAACTGTCCTTCTTGGTGATGTCATTCAGGCGTCGGTAATCAACACAAAATCTGGTGGAGCCGTCTTTCTTTCGGACCAAGACGATAGGGGATGCCCAAGGACTGGATGAGGGTTCGATGACGTCATTCTCCTGCATCTCTTTTACGAGGATCTCAACCTCTTCCTTCTTGGCGAACGGTAGTCGTCTTGGATGCTGCTTGATAGGGGGATGATCTCCAGTGTCGATTCTATGCTGCGTTAAATTCGTTCGACCAACAGCCTCGGATGTAGATGAAAACACCTGCTTGAAGTTGTCCACCAATTTTTCCGCAGCGTTTCTTTGATCCTTCGATAATGGTGCACTCACAATTAATTTCGAAGTCAAGGACTCGGAAGACACAGTCTCGGAGGAATCAATTCTTCTGATGATGCAGTTTACGGGAGTACAAGTTGCCAACACTTCTCCTTTCTTAATATTCCTCGGTCTTTCACTCACATTGGCGACTCTCACAGGAACTGCATTCTTTGAAAGGTCCACAAGTGTAGATGCCACTAGTACTCCTTTTGGGCTATTACTCTGGTTAGGATATTCAATTAGGCCGAATTTAAAACTGTTATTTTCCTTGATGGAGCCAGGTATTAGTATTTCTGATCTTGGGGGAATCAATAAATCTGTTTGGGCTATTATTTGATGAGCGGATTTTAAGTTACTTTCAGCATTGAAAATTGCTATGTCTTCCCTCATCGAGTGCAGCTCATTATTTTTAAAGTCGATAGAAAAATCAAATTTTCTCAAAAAGTCCAGTCCGAGAATGAAGGGATCTGTAATGTCAGCGACGAATGCCGTGTGATGGTAAGTAGCGCTTCCGAACATTATTTCTAAGTTCACTTTTCCTTCAATCTCGATTTTGTCACCTGTCACAGTTTGGAGAGTAACGCAGGGCGGCGTCCATAAGATCTTGAGTCCAAATTGACGAGCCACATCAGTCCTAATGATGGAAACGTTGGCTCCTGTGTCCACAATCATTTCGCAGGGAAACCCATTCACATATGCGTAAATGAAGAGTCCATTGCAGCCGCCACTTCTTGAGGAAATCTGGAAAATTTTGGGATGGGGCTCATTCCAATTTGGCGACCTCCGCCCCGCGAGATTGCCATATCTTAGTTTTCCTGAGCTGGAGAGGAAGAGGTACCCTTCCCTCTTGTTTCTTGGCGGGCTTCGCAGTTTCTTCGTACGTGGCCCTCACCGCCACATTTCCAGCACTTCAGTGGTTGTCTACTTTGGTCTTTGCGAGCCGTAATCTTCTTCAGGATCTCTTTGACCTGTCGCTCAATTTCCGAGAGACGAGTCGAATTCGAATCCGGGGCACTCACTTCCACGCTCCTGATTGAATGGCGATCCTTGCGGGATGTTTGCTGTGCAGCCTCGAACTTCATTGCGTAGACTAGACCAGATTTAAGATCTTTGATGTCCGCCATCCGGAGAGCCGTCTGAATTTCTGGACTTCGCACTCCGTCTATGAAGTAGTTCAGGGCCAGGTTATCGCGAACATCCGAAGGACAGTTTGAGAAGGCGAGATGGGAAAGCCTCTCGACGTCTGCTGCAAAAACTTGCAAAGTCTCTCCGGCCCTCTGCAGTCGGGATTTCAGCTGGAGTTGACTGAATTCTTTTTGGCATGCTTCGCCAAAGCGGAGCTCCAAGGCCGATGATAAGGCATCGAAGTCGCGGTGCTTGTCCTCTGGGAAGGTCTGTAGTATGTCAGCTGCATCCCCTCGCAGCGAGGCTGCAAGGTGACAGGCTTTCGTGGAAGAGTCCCAAGAGTTTGCTTCTGAAACGATGAGGAACTGCTTCTTGTAAATATTCCACGAGGTCTTCCCGTCAAATGTGGCCAGTTTAATGGATGGACGAGAAGTCCCAGCTGCAGCTACACAGTCACTTGAGTTGTTGTAGGATGCTGATAATTTCGATTCAAGTTCTTTAATTTTCTTTTCCACGTGATTCTCTACTGTGGTGATTCGATTCTCAACACCGTCTGAGTTGTTGCAGGATGCTGATAACTTTGATTCAAGTTCTTTAATTTTCTTTTCCACATGGTTTTCTACTGTGGTGATTCGATTCTCAACGCTGTCAACTTTTTCTTCTATAGCCTCCACTTTATTTTCCATATTGGCAAATTTATTTTCCACCAAACTTTTCATCGACGTTAGATCGCACTTAATTTCTTCTTGACTTGAAGTTATGCTCGCGGTTAAATCACTCTTTAATTGTCCTTGATTAGTAGCCAGAGTCGCCATATCATTCTTGATTTCTTCTTGACTTGAAGTTATGCTAGCGGTTAAATCACTCTTTAATTGTTCTTGATTAGTAGCCAGATCATTTTTTAATTGTTCTTGATTAGTAGCCATAATCGCCATATCATTCTTTAATGTGATTCGCAGTCATGTCACTTTTAACAGCGTTGATAGCATCAAGGAGTTTTTGTAGTTGTTCCTCCATTGCTCGAGTAATCACCATAAAATTCTGAAGTCAAAAAGTCCTCAGGAAGAAAAGTCCAAGTTCACAGATAATTAAAAGAAAGTCCTTGAAGATGCCCCACGTTGGGCGCCAAAATTGTAACGAGTCCGTAGCACCTTCAACTTTCTTCAAATGAGCATTCCAATCTTGAGGAAGTAACTATAAATTTATTTACAAGTATGTACACTATTTACAATAAAAGCAGAAAACAATTGCTAAATATCAGCAATTAGGCAGCAAACACTATACTGTACTCTCAACAGTAATTCAGCACCACGTATCTAACGTGAACAGTAATTAAGCAATTACAAAAGCAAAACAAACATTCGCCCAAGCGAATAGCGAATAAAACGAGTCACCAGAATCAAATCTGAAAACAACTGACTGACTAAAAACTGTGTTCAAGGCTATTTATACTCGGAAGGAACATTCTAGCAAAATCCGGAGCATTCTGTTTCATTCATAACATTACGTAATCCATTCAAGAAACTTCTAGTAATAAAAAGAAAAAGAAAAAAAAAGAAAACACTCCGAGGGAAAAATGTCTTCACGCTTATTAAATGCAGGGCAAGTGTAAAAACTACAAAACGTTACAGGGCCGGTATACAAGTGATAAAAGTGATATCTTCAGATACTTTTGCAACATGACGTCAGATAAAACCAAAACTAATGAAAATGATGCAAGGCAGGAAAAACAACAACTATTTACAAGATTTGTAACAATATTATATTTTTATTTGCTTCACTAACAGTGTATGCTTTGCTCCAAAAAGCCTTATAGTCACTGGATTTAAATGCAAAAATCAAACAAAAAATCTCAAAGCTTGTCTTTCTTGAATTTTTTTTCTCAGCCCTTGACATTTGAGATAGACAGGCTCAACTGTACATATATTTTTGGAAATCCACCGAATAATAGTATGTAGCAGTACAACCCTTTCTTAGAATATACAGCTTAACCCCTTCCAGGCTCATTTTATTTCGGGATTACGGATGAAAAAAATGTCAATTTTTTTATGCTTATTTTCATACGTACATATCTTTTTAAACATAATAGCATCATTTGCATGCAACATTTCTTAAAAATAAATGTAAAAATATCTATTTAAATAAATGAGTATTTACCTGTAAAGCTGGCTTTCTGTATGGCAGAAATCATTATACTTTGGAGTTGACGCCTACTCTTATCTTAAATCTACAGCTCAAAACACTATATAGTTATATTATCTAGTAGCAACAATAGTAAATAAAAGCATCCGAAACCATAAAAGGGACATGTGAAATAATTCAGGAAAGAGTGGTTGTGCAGTGTTAATTTTCAAAGTGCCCGAGCTACACTCGGGATGAGCCAGAATGGAACATTTCGCTTGCCCGAGTCCAGCTCGGGAAAAGCCGGGAAGGGGTTAATCTATGATTTTTGTGATACAGATTGATTGGATATGTCCCCTATATTGTTGGTCCTCTAATAGCATATGTGACTGATTTTTTTATACTTTAACCCCCCGACAGTTCCCAAATTACAGGTTAAATGGACGTGATAAGACGTCCAGAACCCTCAGGGGGTTAAAGTGAGTTAGAGCATACCATTTATATCAATAAAGTTACAGTTCAAATGTTCAAATATTTAGCTTTATAATTATTCAAAAAAATTTGATTTTTGAAATTGTCTAAATTATTATTAAGTTGTAAGCCCCATTAGTAGTTGAATTTTAAAATATTTTGCATTACTTTAATTAAACTGAGAACAAAAAATAACAAGTTTGAAGGAGATAATAACATGTCGTAACAGCTGTATAGTTTCACGAAGCCATGATTTTTTATACTTTTATTACATTGTACTTATATGCACTCATTTTGCTCATGTTTATCATGGATTGAAATGTTTCTTTGCTTTCCTTTTTTCAGCTATGGATGCTGCGACAAACTCAAAAAAGAATTCCACAACTCCTTCCGTTCCGATACGGTGTAGAGGCCTTATCAAACCACTCAATGATGCAAGTGAGGGACTTTTATTATCATTTCTCTACTGAAGTGGTTAAATTATATTGAAATTGTAGGGTCCTAAAGGATCCAATTTTTCTTTCTAAGTTTGTTTCTTGTTCTTCAGAAACTCCCTTTTTTTAGTCCCCATTTTAATGTAATTCATATCTTTTTCACTTTCATCCTCTTCATCTCTTCTTCAAAATAAGTAAAGAAAACTGCTTTTGCTAACTACTTTCAATAATCTCACCTTCCCATTAATATGTTTCCTTTCAATTCTTTTATGGGAATCCAGTTTGCATTTTGAAATGTCATTGATGGCTTCCAATAAGCTTTTAATACCAAGAACGGCATTCTATTTATTTTTTATTTCAATGCTAAACATTCCCAATGTTTAAAATGATAGAATAGATGAAAGTTACTACTACTTCAGATGATTTCAGGGTTCGTACGGGTCCTTGAAAGTCCTTATAAGTCCTTATTTTTTTATTTAGCCTTAAAAGTGCTTAAAAGTCCCAGGGCGAGGACTCAGTCACCTTTCTCACCTTTAGTCACCTTTTGAAATTTTGGTCACTTTTTGTCACCTTTTGGAATTTTAGTCACCTTTTTCACCTTTCTTGAAATATGTTTTAGAAAAATCCATTTTTGATTCATAAAATTTTTGAAAAGTATGAATATTCTTTTTCTTACCTGAAAATAAATGGAATTTTGAAAAAAAAAAAAAAAAAAAGCAAACATCTGTCATTCAACCATTAAAAAAAGTGTTTCAACTGTGGCTCATCCACAAAACAAATCCTTTCAGAAGCAACTGTTTAAAAGTTTCAAGAGGAAACAAAAAAACAGATGCACCTGTTGCAAGGATATTTGGCAGGGTTTTTTTGTTCTTGAAACAAAATTCTGTTGGTGATTTGCATGGAGATGGGGAAAAAACGGGGTTAAAGTTCTTATCTTTATTGTTATGTTCTTATCTCTTTTCTGCTCTACCCCCCACCTTCCCCAAAGAAAAAACTGGCTGCTGATTTCACCCCTTTTCAAATTTAGTTTAATGTTCTGACAAATGCTTTTTCTATGCCATACCACAAGTCTCTTTGACCTTGAAGCATGTGTGTAAGGCATCATTGGAAAAATACCCTTTAATTTGCAGAAAAAATGTAATGCAAAAAAGAAAATATCAGGAAGAAAGAAGTTATTTGGGAAACATCTTTTTTTTTTTAATTTACAGATTTTTTTTTTTTTTTTTGTCTCATTTTCAGAAGTGCTTTATTACTACTGTCTAAAATTTTTTCGTACGACCTCCGCCTCATCAGCGCACGCGCCAAGTCTCTTCGGACTTTCTCGAAATAGGGGGGAAAAGCAACGAGGAAGTAGTAAGCGAACAAAAGCTGAAGGCATCGGGTAGTGCGCATCCAAAACCTAACTCCCCTTTTTCAGATGGAAGCATCCGTGGCTGCCAGGCGCACAAAACGCAAACAGACAGTATGTGCTTTTTACATTTAATATTGCTGTGTTTTTTTTTTTTAAATATTGATAGTCTATGTGATATTATTACATTTATTTCAAGTTGTTATTTTCAAACTTTGGAGATTCTTATTGTTTTTCATAAAGTAAAACTTTTTACAATGACGTAGTAAAGGAAATATTGTGTGAAAAAAAATTCATTCAAATTTGGGTCTAAATTTTGATTTTGCTTACCCCCGAATGGATGTTCAGTAGTTTTTTCGACCTGTCAGCACGTGTATATGTACCTACCAACATATAAGCAGCCTAAAAATCCTTTTCAACCACCCCCGAGTTAATTACGACGAGTTTTCTTGTGACGTCTGTATGTACGTATGGGAGGATGTATGTCGCAAAACTCAAAAACTATATGCCGTAGAAGCTTCTAGTTTGGTATGTAGGCTCTGAGGATGGTCTAGTTGTGCACCTCCCGTTGTGGTTGCATTCGAATGTTCCTAAGGGGGCGTTTTACCCCTTTTTTGGGGTAAATCAGTGTTAATTTCAATGCAGACTCAAGTGATATGAATTAGCCCGACTACTTGGCGATATGTCGCCAAACTTTTGGTCGCCAAGTGTTTGACGCAAACTTGGCGACATATCCCCAAGTTGGCGATTAATTTGGTGGAAGGTGCTATTGGCGATATTTTGAGAAAAATTCACTGAATGATGTTAAAATCGGCAATATTTAAAAAATTAACCATTGTGAAATATTTTTTTGCACTGTTTCGTGGCAGATTAGGGGTCTGTAAACATTTGAATTGTTACCTTGCTCACTCCAAGCACTTTTTTTAATACTTAAGGCAACTACTAAGAAATTTACACGTAAAAAGAAGTAGTGTGGGTTTCCATACCAGATTTTTTGTTAACGTTATATTTGAAATGCACAATTTTTTGACTCCTGCTAAGATAATTTTATTATTTAAGATTCGCTGATGATCCCTAATAATATATTTCAGTTTCTAATAGTACTGAATATCAAATATGTTCACAATGTTAAACGTAGGTTTAAGGCCACCAGTTTTTCAATGTCTTGACCTCTAATGTGTGCTCCCACTCCACATTACAAATCTGCATACTATATTTATTATCATTCTTTATAGCTCTCGCAGTTAAAAAAAATGTCAAGTTTCAAAATTTCAATAAAATTGTCGCCAAGCAATTTTGCTTAGTGATGGCTTGCTGTGACATATGAATTGACAAACCGTTGCTTTGCCTTCCACGACTGATAGAAATTCAGAAATGAACCGCCAACATTGGAAATCGCTTTTTAATGAAATAAATGAATATTTTCTGTTGGAAATTTCTTTATATTTCGCTCTGCAGAAAATTTTGTAAATTTTTTTTGTGAATTTTAAAATTCTCTAATGTTTGAGTTAAATTTTTAAAACTATTATTGCTGGTATTTTCATGTTCGAAAATGCCGAAAATAAAATATTTTTAATCATGTTCTATCTTCAAACCTCCGGATTTTTTTTTTTTTTTTGCTTTTTCGAATTTTTGATGATTATACCAATAATTATTAATAATATTCATCGAATAAAAATGTTAAGATGCCATTGTAATTGTTTTTTCACTTTAATAAATTATTTTATTTGCATCTTTTTTTGATTTTGATGCCTTCATTAAAAAAAAATACAATCAATTTGCATCGGATATGAAAATCGAATTTTTCTCATTTTTGACGCTTACTACCCTACATTAATTATTATTATATGTGTATAGTTATAGAATTATGTGTGCTAAAGTAATAGGGGCTCTAGTTTAAAAAAAACACCCCCCCCCCCCACATAGTTTGTCTTAAAAACTTTCAGGTACTTTTTTACGAACTCACAATCACCCCTGTACATTTTCTATTATCAATACTTTTTAGTGAACATTTATGCTTTGTATTTACAAAGAAACAAGAAAAAGAATGCCGATAATTTTGTAATGAGCTATTAAAAATATTTAAAAAATAAAATATGTTCATTAAATACATTGTCATTATCTTTACTTCATAATTTTAGGTGTTAATTTAATTGATTTTAAAGAAAAATCTTTGAACATAACAGAGTTTACACTGAAAGTTTTTTAAAAATATGTCCTAAAACAGTTTTTTTTTTGTTACTTCCAGCCCTATCATATTCATGTTCAGAATCTAAGTCTTTTAAAATAGTATGTAGAGCATGGCTGCCACACTTCCGTCTAGGGGACGGAATTCTGTCTTTTGTAAAATCTCGGACCATTTGGAAATTTGTTTTAATTATGAAAACACAGCTTTAAGAAAAAGCAACTATTTAATCTTTTTCTTTCCAGCTGCATCCAACGAAATCCGCCATCAACAAAGTCGGGACATTTTGAAGCCTCGCCTTCAGCTCTTATTTACTGTTTAGCATTTTCTCCCTAAAAATCTTTTTCCCTAAAAATCTTTCTCCCTAAAAATCTTGCCAAAAATGTTTTGAAAGACTACATTATTATAGAGTTAATTTTGCATTTTTTTTTTGTTTTATAGCAAATTGCCACACCCAAAATATGCAATATATTAGTGCATAAAACATTGAACATATTGCAGGCTAAAATGTATGTGTAGCAAAAAGACCTCACTCGCTTTTCAATCCTGGCCATTTTTTAGAGTGGCACCCATGATGTAGAGGCTATTTTGGTAAAAGTCAGAAAAAAGGATAACAGTTTTCTTCTTTTTGAATGCTTAACAAATTATTTTTGGTCACCTTTTAGTTACTTTGTCACCTTTTAGTCACCTTTGTTTTAAAATTTGTCACCTTTCTCACCTTTTTCTACGACCATCAGCAGTCCTCGCCCTGAAGTCCTTATTTTAATGTCCCAAGTCCTTGAAAGTCCTTATTTTTACTCTGCCCTTATTTCAAAAAATCAGATTGCCGTTTTTCGATTAGAGCGATTTCTACACGGCAGGGTTACAAGTACGATATTTCCGCTTCAGCCGCACTTCGTTCCAGGAACTCTATTCAGAATGAAGAGGGGGGGGGCAGCTCTGCTCCTGTTCTAGGAATCCATATCCATCGATGCAGGTGCCAAATCAGGAACACAATAGGTCAAATTTAAATAACTGATAAGAAAGTGAGCTACGTTAGTCGAACGCTTACGGCTTCCCACATGATGCTTCCCCCCCCCACCGAGTGGTCTAAGGAGTAAACACGCTCACCCCTCCTGAGAAGCACCCCTTTGTTCCGATCCCGCACTCGTTTCCTGAACTTGCACTTGGAAATTACTCTCCCATGTGTTTGTAGTGATCAACATGAAATGTTATTGGTTTGGTCGTGATTGTCAATTTTTAGCTTTAACATGCGTGAAAAATGCATACTTAATAAACTGTGGCTGGAGCGGGAAGAATATAAAAACTAGATTGAGACGGATAAAGATCCTCCTAAAGCTTACTGCCGAATGTGTATGACTCAATTGCATATTTCTAGCATAGAAGAGTGGGCACTCAAAATTCGTATGAAAAGTAAGTTGACTTTTTATTCTTTTTAACGAAAAGCATTAGAGGAAGAAGTAATTTTTTTAAGAAAGAAGGAAATGTTTCTTCAAAAAGACATTATGGAGTCAAATGCAAAAGCTAATCAGTAGGCAGATGAGGCCGAAAAAACTAAGGACATTAACTTGTTTATGCAATCACATGAACTAAGAAAAACACTAAGTGAAAAAGAAATTGTAATAAGTTCTTTGGATGTAAAATTATCAGAGAAAAGTTTGGAATTAAAAGATATGTAATGTGATTTTCAGTTTCAGATTTTTCTTTCTGTTTTGTTATTGCGGGAAACTTTTAGGCCTTTTTTTTTTTTTTTTTGTTATATTTTTAATTTATCTTTTATGTTCTGTACTGTGCATCATCCTCTAATTGAATTTAAAAAAAAGAAACATTTGGAAATGTTGAAAATGTATAGGCCAATTTGTTATTAATTATTTTGAGGTCCTTATTTTTTGGATTTTTTAGTCCTTGAAAGTCCTTAAAAGTCCTTGAATTTTTTTTAAAGAATTGTGTACGAACCCTGGATTTTTTTTTCTACCGCTGTCCTTGTGATTAAAATAATGTATTTGGAGGTTTTGCACATTTTATTATTTACTCATCCAAATTTGCTAACTTTAATTTCAGTACATTTTTTTTTTCTTTCTTTTCAACAAAAATTCTATGTTGATTTTATCAATGTATTTCTGATTTTTATTATTATTATTTTTTTTTAAAAACTTTTATTCGTTCTGCATAGAAACATCTGAAAAAAGCAGTTCCACTTTTGCTATCATGAAATATCCATCTGTCGCATCCTTGCTGCTTAAAGTTGTAGTTGGTTTTTTTCTATGATGTTCTTTTCAAGATACTTTGTCCCTTCCGAACTCATTATTATTTTTACAAAATATGTTTCTCAAACTTTCATAACTCTTGTAAAAACTATAAACTTAACTGTTAATAATTTTTTGGGTAAAAACAGCTGAAGATTTATTTTTATTTATTTATTTATTTAATTATTTATTTTTTTTTTTTGACCACATTAAGGTTTTTCTTTTCTAACTCATTTTAACTAAGACCTTCGATTGATCCAAAGTATACATTTGTAAAAGTAATTGTGAAATGCATTTAATTTTGCCTTTAAAGAACATTTTCTTTTTTATTTTTCAAAAATGTTTTTAAATTTTGCTATTTATATTTTTAGTTCATAAATACTTTTTAAATATTTGAATACATACATATTTTGATTAATTAAGAATGGCGCCTGAGTTATTCATTTTGATGCTTAAAAAGTCATAGTAGGCATTATGATGATGCTTAGATTTAAATTCTTATTTCTAATCAGTGTGAAAAATAATCAAAAATTTTAATTTGATGCCTAGATTTTCGACCCTAGATTCAAATTCAACACCTGAATCGCAATGAAGCTTTTCTTTCCTGTCTCATTGTAATTCAGATCCATAATTAGCCCAAAGGATAAACTTGTAAAAGTCCAACTGCAATCGGTTTTGTCTTCAGAAAGTCATTTTCTTTTGGATATTTTACAGATATTTTTAAAATAAATATTTCTTTATATTCTAATGTATATATTTTTAATACATTAAAAATAGCATATAGATGGTTCATTTTGACGCCTAGAGAATTATATCAGGTGTCATTATGACGTTTAGAAAATTATATCGAGATTTCATTATGACGCCTAGATTTAAATTCTTTTTTCTAAGTTTCTAATGCTGCTTGCTTAATGTGCTCTTTGATGTTTGCAGCTCCCCTGCGAGGCATTCCAAGTCGAGTCACACCGGGGGGCTTCAAGTCCCGTACGAGTCCACTGGGGAGGCTGAATTCCACCCCTCCCAGCAGAGTGCCCCCCAGGACGCCAGCCGGGAGGAAAGATGGTGGAATCAAGGTACGGTACCTCTCTCTGCGTATCTTTCTGTATTCATTCATTGATAAAACATGTTTTTTTTTTTAAAAATAAATTAAGATATTCCGTTCCTGGATTGGTAACGTTAAATAGAACAGTTGGCTTTGCAGGCACCACTGGTCTAATGCAAAAAAAGTTCCCAAAAAGAACAATGTTGCTGTTTTAATTCACTGTTAACTTTTAAAAGTTTTCTTTAAAGAACTGAATTATTCTTGGAATGTGCTTTGATGTCATCTTGAAAGTTTATTGCGGCAGAACAAAGAATGAAAGGTTATGTTATCATGAAGCCAACATTAGCTCTAGCATTTATAGTTTGTTATGCAATCTTGCAAAACCGTATGTTTCCGTAGTTATTCATGATTCAAACTTTCCTTTTCACTGGTTGTAACTATCTGATTTCTTGCTTTCTTTTAAATAGCTACTAGAAATAGACGAACAGCCAATAGGTTATGGAAGGGATGCGAAGAGGAGGAAAAAGCTTCCAGGTAATGTTATCCAATGTTTTACTTGCATTTTCTGACTTTTTAGACAAATGCTTGTGAATGAATCGTTGATCAAACTATACCTTGTTTTTATGCTTGGACTTGTTACTAGTTGATTATTAACGGAAATTTTTCTGTCCCTTGCAGAAGTTGAATTACCAGAAGCTCGAAAAGAAAAAGATGGAGTCACGCTCCCAGTTACATCATCACCTTCCACACCAGATTATGCTGCTGGTCTTCTCACCACGACACCAGTGAGATTCTTCTTTTTATTTACTTTGTTTTCCTCCTCCTCGGAAACAATCTGATTGCCTATCCAGAATTTCTGTCTTACTACCAATTTTTGTGAAAATTACATCAACATTCTGCTAATGTGAAAGTTCCAGCCCCCACACTACCCGCATACATAGATTTTGTGATTTTTTTCAATTGAACTTGCATACTTTTTTTTAACAGAAAACTTAATTTCAATTCAAAAAGCGCATTGCAATAGACTATTTTAAACAGGATTTTTCTCTTTTTCTAGGAGGGGGGAGGCAAATTATAAAGAGTACCAAAAATACCTTTGTAGTTTAGCTTAATAAATTTCATACTATATAATATTCAAGAAATTATCAGAAAAAAATAGTCCCCCCCCCCCAAAAAAAAAGAAAGAAATGCTAAAAGACTGCAATAAAATTTTGTAGTTGCACTTTGACGTAAAACAGCTAAAAATAAATTAAAATACTACGAAAAAGTCAATATCCATGGGATGTTCATAAATCAGTTTAGCTTTCTATTTTATAGGTAAATTTTGTTTTAAAACTTGCGGTTGTGTGTGTCAATGCTATTTTTATGAATGTGCCAACTACATATTTTATTCTTTTTATGTACGAAAAACTAAAAAAATCAGCCTGATTTTGCGCCCTGATAGCGTTACGAATCTCTAATGCAATAATTCTCTAATCAATAATAAGTTTGAATAGGACAATTTATTATTGCAATAATAAGTTTGAACACGAATCTCTAATGCAATAATAATTTTGAATAAGACAATTGAGGAATTCTTAATAGTAGCTACTGGCTGTGGCTGCCAGAGTTACAGAAATGGCAGTTACTTTTGCACTTTTGGTACCATTTTGAGAAAAGTAGATATGCAGCTTAAAAAAAAAAAAAATTAATTAACTCTCCTCTGTTAGTAATAGTAATAGTTTGATACTCTATAAAAACCAATGAAAATATATATATTTTAAATTATATGCACCTTTTTTCTGATGTGTGATTTTTCAGTATTTTTACTGAATTCAGTATTTTTAGAGAGAGCAAAATACTTTATGCAGAAAAAATGAAGGAGCATTGCAGTCCAAATTTAACATTTACCAAATTATTCCATGCATTGAATTAAAGTGGTTGGCTATTTAGAGACAATAACCCGTAAGTAGCTTGCAGATGTTGTGCCATGTATTAATAATGCAGGTTTGTTCATACAGCCATGCATTTTCAGTATTTTTCACCGTATTTGAGTCACATGTCTGTTTTATATTGAATTGAATTTTGTTTTAAGACCCCCCCCCCCCCTCAGACTCACCAAAATAGTATGTTTTCCTATTAATGCAAACAAGAAAAAAACTTCACCAAATCAAATCAAAAGTCTAATTATTGAATGTGTCTCATTATCATTGAATATTTTAAATTGAAATATGATCAAATTTTAGAAGTTGGGGTGGGACATGGAAATTTAGATAGTCGATATTGTAAAATACTGAACTTTAATATACTTTGTAGGTAATGATATGCATGATTTTTTTCAAGGCAAAATTATAGCTTAAATAGTGTGTGAGTAATTTTCCAATTTTCTTTTCTTTAGTTATCTGGTCCTAACATAACGGTCATAGCTCCTGGCTCAACACCTCCCAGTTATGCACCAACTCAGCCAGCCAATGCACTACAGCCCTCTGTCAACAACACTCCAACTGGTAAGATCATACGAACTTATAAGTGTCAAAAATTTGTCTTTTTAGTAGTGATTTTAAATAGCATTTACATCCTGACTGGATATATGTATATTGTGTGAAGATTTTTTTAAAACTTCTAAACAGCAGTACATAATAAAATGTAAAGAAATATTTTGTAAATATAAAAGACTTTCTATAAGCTTGGTATGCCCTCAAAAGTATGACATAAAATAAGTTTCTGTTTTTTTTTATGTTCAGTTATTTCAATATCTTTGCATTAAGATCAAAATAAGCAGCTTTTTAAATATGTATGAGGAAGCCAAATGCGAAAATAGTACTAAAAGTTATTATTGTTCTGTAAGAGGAAAAAAACATTGTAACTTCAGCATGCCTCCTGTGAATCTCAAGTATATTTAAAACTGAGGTCTTCAGTCATTTTGTACTCACATCATTTCAAACATTTCTCATTTTCTGTTTTGCACACATTTTGTTTCCTCTTTCCCTTCTTGGCATTCTTATGTCAGAACCCCAAAGCATTGTAACTTATATTTTAAATAACCTGCGCACATGGACATTATATTAATACAGGTCCCTCCCCCCCCCCCCCCCCCGGTAGTATTTTGATTGCTTTGATTTATTGTATACCATGCGAACTAAATAATAAAATTCAAGTTATAAACTTCACTGTTCTTTCCTTTTCCTTCTAGTAGTTACAGCAACCCTCACCAACGCTGTTAAACCGCGAGAAATCACACAAGTGCTTCCAACAGTGTCAGAATCACCAGTTCAAGTACAAACACCTACTCCAACTGTTAACAGTGTGGTACAAGAGGGCACCAAGACACAGGTGATCCACACGGCCACCATCGGTAACTTGGCAGCTCTGAGTGGTACATCACTTCAGCTACAGCACGTATCAGTTCAGCCCCAACAGCAATTGTCTACACAGATATTGACGCCTGCGCCTAGTATACAACCGCAACAGCAAGTACAAATGCATACAATAGTACAACCACCTCCACCACCTAAGAAAGGGCTTTCGCTTACTGTAAGTTTATTTCTTATTGTGTTCTCTGTTATTTAACTAGTTTTTGGTACATAAATGCTTTAATTTTGAGCTTTATTTATTATTTATTTGAAGAGCATGAGTGTATGAATCAATATTGAAGTAGTATGGAGAAGAAATGTTTGGGCGGAGTTCACTGGAAAAATAAACTTATAAATTAGCATTTAACATTATTGACTTTTTATAGTAATCAGACATGCTGTGTTCACCCATATTTATAATAAAAGTAAAATAGTGAATAATTTGATATATTTTTGATAAAATACTCTCATATCGCACATCCAGAATGGAAGGGGCACATCTCAAAAAATGCATTTTTTGGAAATATCTTAAAAAAGCATACCTTAGTACACCTTACATGAGAAACTGACCCATTTTTTTCTAGAGTTAACAGTCGCAGCTAAAAATCAACTTATGCCCTTATCATTCTGTCGATTCTGCCGATTTTGAAGGGAAAATTGAGTTTGAAAGGGGCACATCTTTGAAAATCAGAGTTCGTCAAGCGTCATTGGTGCAAATTATGGATAGTACTTTTTTAAACCAATTAAGAAAACCGTAATTTTCATTTGTTTTAAAATGACACTCTTTTTAATTGTTTGTTATTAAGTATAAATTGTTTGTGCACAAGTAAATTATGAAGTATTCCTTTTTTTAGAACAAGAAGAATAGTATTATTATGTGAAAAAGCGTCAAATCATTAGGAATTAAAATTTGATTTAATATCGTTCTGAAATAAAACAGCGATATGTGGGATAAGTCACGACAAGAACTTCAAAAAAAGGTAAAGGGTGTAAATGCTGATGCCCATAATAGCTATTTTGAGTGTGCCCCTTTCATTCTCCACGAAAATGGAGAATGAAAGGGGCACTTCTCATTAATTTCTGACTTATTTAAAATTGGCCTTTAAACGCACACCATACTCACCTAGCAGAACCTTTAATCAACCAAGAAATGAAAGTTTGGTTAGTTTTAATAATTTATTAGAGCCAGAGCAAGGATTTAAAAAAGTTTAAATTTTCAAATCGATTTTTCTCGAAACAGCTATTTTAAGATGTGCCCCTTTCATTCTGGATGTGTGATAGGTTTTGTCTTATTTGCAATTTTAGCTATTTTCCTCAGGTAAGCTGTTGCAGGTGTACTATCCTTTTAATTATACCAAAAACTTGAATTTGAGGAAAAGCTGATAAAAAGTAGATGCAAATACTGTCTAAAATTTTTCCGTGCAACCTCCGCAGCATCTGCGCATGCGCCAAGTCTCTTCTGACTTTCTCAAAATAGGGGGGAAATGCAACGAGGAAGTAGCAAGTGAACAAAAGCTGAAAGCATCGGGAAGTGCACATCCTAAACTTATCTCCCTTTTTCCGAATGGAAGCGTTCGTGGCTGCCAGGCCCACAATACGCAAAAGACAGTAAATGCTAAAGCACTGAAAAACAACTAGAAAGGAAGGTTACAAAAAGTGGGAAAAGAAGTCAGAGAAATCAAAGGTGTCTATAAATTTAGGATTGCTTTCTCACTGAAAGTGGCTCACACTAAACAAATATGTGTGAAAAGTTGACTGATAAGCTATTAATGAAGTAAAAACGCCTGGTAGAGTATTTTATTTAATGTTCTGTTTAATAGTTAGGTGAGCAGATTTTTAAATCTACTTATAACCTTTTCACTTGCAGACTTCACTGTCATAAATGTTATACTAGTTTCATACATTGGTTGTAAGAGTGCTCATAATTTGTATTATTTTACATTTCAGAAAGAACAAATGCAAGAAGCTCAAGAAATGTTCAACAAATCAAACCGTGTCACAAGACCAGAGAAGGCTCTGATTCTGGGCTTCATTGCAGGGTCCAGAGGTGAGTGTTTTCCTTTATTCAGTAGACTTTTCTCCCATCAGATTCGGAAAGTCAGCATCTCAATTGCGCCTTAAGTTTTTCGTTGGTTGCTATTTTTTATGTATTCGATTATGATTCCTCCAGCAGGGGTCCCGTTGACACGCTATAGCGCGTAAAATACGCGGATTTCAGGAAAAGGACTCAATGGTTGAAACTTAGCGCGTCCCGGCGGGACGCGCTAAGATTCGTCTTGCGAGACAAAAGTATAAATTTAGGTGGTGTGGATTATCTATGCTTTTTTTCAACCAACGCTACTAAAAAATACCTATGACGACTTCGTTGTCTGTAATATTATTTATTTTACACAGCCTGAATCTGAAATGTTGTTTAGTTTTGATTATAGATTAAAAATTATTGTTTCACCTTATTTATTTTTTTTTTCTGCGGAGTGCGGGACCCACTATTTTTAAAATGGACCCACTTTTTCAAAAGCGGTGGGTCCTTGGGACCCAGCTTTGTGAGTATCTAGCGGGAGCCCTGTCCACTCTGACATTTTTTGTCACTTTGACAAAATCTCGCCATAGACTTGATTCCCTGATTACCACTGAATGCCATCTTAAATCGTTCTCGATGATCAAGTGGAATATGTAACGGCAGCTGTTCCTATTCATAAGTCCGTCATTTCTACATTGTTTAATTGTGTTCCTCAGATCCAAAGTTTCTGTTATATGTTCTCACATTAATATTTTTTTAAGAGGCATTGAGTTAAGTTGATCATTTGTAAGTTCTGTGCAAATATTTCAATACTTTTAAACTCTGCTATTTATTTTGATAACTAATTTTATTAATTAGTCTAATTGTTTATTTCATTTGTTTATTGTTAATTTAGTTTTAGTTTTTAAAAACTGTTGGCAATTGTATTTTTTGAGAACTGCACAAAGGATAGGCAGTTGTTTGGTGCTTTTACTTTGTTTTTAACCCATTAATGCCTAGCGTCCCTTTTTAGGGACGATCCAAAAAGTGTATCTGAATTTTCCAAATATGAACATTTCAACCAAATAATTGTGTTCAATTATTACTTTGATATTGTTTCAATGCATTATTAACAGATTGGAGAACATAACCGTTGTAAAGTATGTTCTGTAGCCACTAGCCATTTTATTATGATCTTAATCAAGAATTACATCGTTCAATCTCAGGAACAAGAAGCTAAGTTTTTTAAATTATTGACAAAATCCCAGCATATGTTAATTGCTGCTCTCCTTTTTTATAAAATATCTTTTTAAATACTATATCGTAGGCAGAAAAAAAATTTGGTAAAAAAATATGTACCCTTGGGGCCTAGGATCCCTTTTTAATGAGAATTTTTCTTTTTTTAATAAAACAAATTATTTTTTACATGATATTTTTTAAATTATTTTTCCTGTCCATAACACTATTTGTAACCAGCATACAAAATATATTTGAAAAAAAAAATGTCAGGTATTAATGGGTTAAAGTGAATATTTATTTTTGAAAAATCAGCTCTGCAACCATTTTTATTTCATATTAGTTATTGTTGCATTTATTGTGCTTTAGTTATAGTAGCTATCACACACTCCAGGGTCCCCCGTACCTTCCACAACTCGCGGTTTAACCGGGATAGGGCCCTGAAGAGCTCTCTGTTCTTTTTGAACCAGAACCTTATCACCCCCAGGGGTATCGTTTCGACTTTGTGACCACGACATTTTTATCGTTCCGCAGCCACCATTAATCAAGACGGTGGATCTTTGATAGGCTGGGATCAAACCCGGAACCCTCCGGTCACGAATCCGACGTCTTACCGATTGGGCTACCGCGGCCCAGTTATAGTAGCTACTCAGCCCGCTACATTTTGCTTTTAAGTTCAGTCTTTCGAAACATATATGCAGGCCCGTCAATTGACCCCCCCCCCCCCCCCGGCTTTGAGAAATCAATGTATTTACATACAAGTGGGCGTGGTTTTTAATGTTTTCCAGTGAAATTGCATTGTGTTTGAGCCCTTTGCCCCCGAAAAACTTAAAAAGACGGCCCTGAATATATGCTAATCATAGCTCAGAACCTTTCAAATTAATTTTCACAAAACACGAATTTTAAACATTTTTTGTTGGGAAGTCATAGATTTGGGAATTGTAAAATGTTCACTTAAAAAATGTGTAAAAATATGTTCATGTCCTGCATAAAAATGTAATTGATTTGTATTTGAGGAATTGTGTAAAACCAAGTTAATTTCATTCATTAATTTATTCAACAGATAATCCTTGCCCCCATCTGGGTCAGATTGTGACCATCATGCTGAGCGAGAATGAAGAGAATGTGCAACAGGTGGATGGCTCCATCCAGACTATGATGGTGGAAACACATTTCCAAATGAACTACAGCACTGGAGAGTGGAAGAGGGTCAAGAAATATCGCAGGATGGAAGGGTAATCGCCCCCCAACCCCCAATTTGAGTCTATTCTCTAAGTCTGTTGACAATTCCCCACAGCTGTCCAGGACGGAACGGAAATGCGTGCTATGTCGACATGTGACAGAGCTTTGTTTTGTGTATAGTGTCATACTTTTTTTGCCCTTTTTTTCCTACAATAAGTTAATTGAAAAGTTGTTGAATGAAGTGTTTGTGTTACGCTCAGGGTGAGAGAGAATTTTATATTTAAATGCATCTTGTGTTTCTGTGTGGGCAATTTTAAGTAATATCCGACTGTTTGTTCTGGAACTTTTAAACGTCAAAATTCAAACAAACAAACAAAAAAGTATACATAAGAAAAAGAATCTGCAGAGGAACTTAGTTTTTCTCAAAGCCTTAAAAACTCTTTTAACTAACTAATGTATTTTTGTGGTCAGATGACAAATTGTTATAAATTACACTTTTTCTTTACAGCAGTTTTAAAGTTCAGTGATTCAGGAAAATCATAAAGCTTTGTTACACCATCAAATTTCTCAGCAATAATTCAGAAATTTGTATTATTTGTTGTAGATTTTATATATATATATATATATATATATATATTCAAATACAAATACATACATAAAAGACCTTTCATAACCTAAAAAACTCAATTGTAAAGAAAAAAAAGTGATTATCAACTTTTTGCCATTTGAGCACAGTTTTTGTGTATCTCATTTATGTATCATTATTCTTTTTCTTCACCCCCTTAAACACAGAATTGTCAATTGCACATGTAATATTGAAGTACCTGTTCCATGTTATGAAGCCTCCTTTGTAATAGTTTTGAGAAGATGAAAAAGACTTATTTATAGGTTTGGGATTTTGCTCAAAATATTTTTAAAGATAACTTCTATATTTGTTAAAGATTAAAGTAACTATTTGATTATTTATTTATAACTCCATTTCTGGTGCAGAATGCTGAATGCAGTAAGATCAAAGACGCAAGATTGAAAAACGTTTTAAAGTAATTTAATAGACATTACATTAATTATATAATTGAACATAATCATGTATATATTACTACTTTTGTATTTGATGGTAAAGTCAAGCAAACTGGTTGATTCTTCCATCTAAATGTAAATCATATACGAAACCTCTATTAAACATTTGATATAAAGTTCGTATTAACAATGTTTGTTGACTTTAGATGCAAAAGCCCTTTATTAAAGTACTTTTATTGTGAAGTATTTTCCTATAATAAATTCTAGCATTGTTTTGTTGCTATTACACAAGGTACATACTGTCCGCCCTGCTTTAACAAATATCTTTGGTTCCAACATACATTATTCAACTAAGCGAGCTATCAGATTATGCAAAGAATGTTCTTTACCTTATCAAATTGGTCGCATTTGTCTTAAACATTTTTTTTTAATGCCGCTCTTTAAAAGAAGTAATTATTATTGGAGGTATAAAGGTTCTGAAGCCAGTGAGATAAACTGAAATTGTTTAATAATTAATAATTAAACATATTTTAGGTACATGTGAAAATTATGAAATAATAAGAAGCTTATGATTTAAATTATAAATCTTTTCTTTAGTAACATTTGTTGCTATATCGCATTTTGGAAAAAGTTTATAATAGTGAATAATTTATTCTATGTTCTATGGAAATAGCACTTGTATTGCTTCTTCCAAACCATGAAACATATAATTCCCACCTCAATTTTCAAAGTGCCTCTATATAATAGTAAATAGCTGCTTCACTTAGCATAAAGATAACGGAGGATTTGCTACATTGTTGCATACTATATTGTTGATGTCTATGCCATCCAAGTTTAACTTGAAAATTGTGGTTATTTAATTTGTTCAAACTTTCTTGCAAAACTATTTTAAAAAGCTTACCGGTCTTTTATTGGATTGTCTGGGAATATTATTCTATTAAATAGGGTTCTTTAACATTCCATGTAAGGGGAAATTTTCAGTTTCTAACTCTATATAGTAGGGCTGGCAGTATTTATATACTTATGCCATAAAATTTAAGATGCTTTTTTAAGAATCTGAACATGGTTATATTGATAAATCTTTATGTCTGACAAAAACAAAGAAAAGTCATTATACTTAAGAGGACGATAAAAACTACTGTAAACTCCTGATTTTTTGCGAAATAGGGTGGAACAATTTCACCTTCACCCAATCCCGAAGCATGACATCATTTAAATGATAATTATGTTAAATACCTATGCAATTTTGGTGACATTAATTCCAAAGCAATATATGAAAGGTTTGCTACTTCAAACATATCTTATTGTATACAGTTGTCATTCATTGCAATAATATTTTATCATTATAACGTAAATGCTCATTGAGAAACCATTTTACAGAAGCATTTTTCAAAATAGTCACAAGAAAAAATTTTATGGTTGCTATTTATTACTACAAAAGTTATGACAAATATTTATGTAAACTGCAAAGTTGAATTGATGTCTAAAAGTTTATATTAAAATTTTAATAGAAAGCGATTAGTTATTGAAATCTAGGTAATAAGAAATTGAATGAAATTACTAATGCCTAAAACTAGTATGTGCTGATTTGGGGTGCACCGAATATCATATTTTTCGGATTACTAAATGTTTGGTAAAATTCCAATTAAATATTCAGCTAACAAGGGAATATTCAGTTATAAAAAATTTAACTAATGTTTGTTATTTTATTTTTTGCCAATTTAAGACAATAAATATATATTTTGTATCTTTGTAAAATGTAAATGCATTTCTATTTAACTTCTAGAATAAGCTACTATTAAGTATAATTTAACTTTAGAAATTATTGTACTGGAAGATTTAATTCCCAAGTTATATATTTTTGACCACCTTTTTCAATGCTTGTGTTTTATTCATTTATATTTTTAGTTGCCAATTTTCTTTTTAAAAAGAAGTAAATTGACTCCATATATTATTAAACACATCATATTATGAGTCCCTCCGCTCCTCCGGCTACTATTTTGTATATAAATGACTTAGTAGCTGTAAGATCAATGTAACGTATTACAAGATTTAATAATATTTAAAAAGCAACAAAATTTAACATGTGACCCTTTTCCATTAGGCTAAAATTACTTTGAATGTGGTAATATTAGTTACTAATAATTTGAATAGTTTATTACTATTGTACTATACCATACTATAACTTTCATTCCTTTTTTTTTTAAAAGAAATTATGCTTCTCTTTTTTTTATCAATTTTCAAAAGTATAGGGTTGTTTAGTATTCTGCTGCCAGATACTAAAAGTATATGACCAAACGGAATATTCCGTGTGTCTTCCAAATAAATAGGCAGTGTACCAAATACGAACGGAATATTTGGTGCATCCCTAATCGTAATGTTACGAGTATTCAAATAATGTTTGTTTGTTTTTTACTGATAATTTCTCTTTCAGTTAAGAAAAGTTTCCTTAAGAAAACATGAAGAAGTTCGATGCTTTTACTCCAAACTATTAACATTCTTCTCATTATTCATTGTTGTGACCTTAAAAATGAATACTACAGTTTGTTATTTTGACTGTACTGAGCCCAAAGTTTTTACTTTATTTTGGCAGTTATAGCTATTATTTGATGACTTTTTGAGAATATATTATAAGATTGTGTTGTAAAATAAAGCTGTACATATTTTAAATTTCCTTCATGGAGAACTTTTCTTTAAATTGAACAAAATGTAATTTATTTTGTGTTGAGCTTTCTTGTATTGTAGGTTGTGAACAAATGATTATTTCATAAGTGATTCTGTAAAATATTGAGCTATCAAAAGTAAGCGTTTGTTTTTGAATTGTGATTCAAATTGAAGATTATTTATTCAAAAGATATACTTATGTGTACAGTTTAATTTTAATTTCAAATTTTATTATTTATGATAGCGTGTGAAGAAGTTGTATCATTACTTAGGTGTTTGTTTACAGAAAGAAATGTTTTGAAATTATATGTTGGATAAAAGTTTTATTGATGTTGTGTAAATATTTTAATTTTGCAAGAGTTGCAGCTGAAGAAAGTTTTTGCAAATGTTGTGCCAATAACTATTATAAAAGGGTAGAAAATTAAGTTTTTAAATATCAGAGAATTTTATATTTTTATTTTCACTATTTGTTATTTGGTATTGCTTTAGAATGTAATCCCCCAATGGGGAGAAAAGTATAAATGTAATGCTATTTTATTTCTGTGTCTCATGATTGTGTGGAATTCATGTATCTAAACTACAAAACTTCTGTATGAAGATAACTTGGCAAGAAATAATCACCAAGTTGAACAATTTTCTTAAAAATTAAAACTTTCATCTTAGTAGTGAATATCTGTCTCACATTTTGTGGTAATAACTTTTTTCCCCTTAAAAGTAGAACAATTTAAGTGAGCAAAATTATTCAAATGAAATGAAATAATTTTATTTGTTGTACGGTATTGCATAGTCCATAAAACACACTTTTTTTACACTACAAAAATTTTCTCTGAAGTCACCCTGCACTTTAGGGATAGAGGGTTTTACATTGTTTCCTAAAGTGCAAAGTGATTTGCATTTATAAGTATAAAAAATGAGCAATCAAAAAAGTACAATTTGGAATTCTAGTCGTATTAGTGCATTTAATTTAATCCACATATGAGTTAAAACGTACCTGACTGGAAATTTATTATTTTAACTACAATTTGTTGTTATTTAAATTTTATTGAATTTTATACAGTGGAATCTGCATATAAGTTACTATGTGCTGGCTATACTATGATCAATTAACAAGCATTTAAACAAGACCCAAGACAACCAAACCTGCAAAATTGCATGTAATCAGGGGGGCAGATTAGGAAGGGTTTGGAGGTTGTGCACTCCCCCCCCCCCCCCCACCAACTCTTAACAATATTATCCATCCATCATTATTAAACTAATTATAATTGAATAATTGCATACAAAATGGATGGATGGATAGATGTAAATATCTAATATCATGAAAGTATATATTGCACATTGTGTTCAAGTGCTTTAAGGATAAAATGCAACTGCTGTAAATCTTTTAATTTTACTAATTATTTGTTTAAGTAAACATTTAAAATAATACTTGTGTTCATTGCTTCTCAAGCTAAATAATAAAATTTATGCCGCACTTAATGCCTTTTCCCTGCCCAATTTGGTACTTATATTGACATTGACACCCAAACAGTTTTTAAAAAATGTACCCAATACTCTACAGTTTTTAGCATGGATTCCTCCCTTTAAATATTACTGCCATTGCATGTACTACTCTGTTTATAACCTCATTTTTTTAAAATTGTGTATAAAAATGAAATTACAAAGTAACAACAATGTTAAGACCAGGGTCATGTGTGAACCAGTAAAATTGACGTGATAAATCAAGCAGATTTCACTGTGCATGTATTTGTGATATTTGTTTAAAGCTTTTATTTAGTAAATTTACCATTAAGAGGAGTAATTTTATAACTAAGTGCCTTTTTTTTTCAGTTTCAATATATTTGTTTCAAAGAAAGTCTTTCAGATTTTTTTTTACTGTTAATATTATTAAGATAATGAATTTCTTGAACTCTGTAAGAACTGCAGGAATTTATGACACCAATAAGGCAGAATAAGCAATAACATTTGCTGATATGAATTTTGATTCATTAATAGTGCTACAATACGGTCTTGAAGATTTGTTGTTAGGCTTGCAGGCCATGGTCACAAATCTGGCTTCTGTTTTACCTTTCAATGTCAGGCGAAACATTAGCCGAAAACATTTGATAGACTTGCCTACAAGCCCAGAAGATATATATTATTGACGCCGGCCATGAAAACCTCAGTTTGTATGTTACTTATTTATCTAGACAGTTGATAGATGGTGCCATCACACACCCAAACGTTATATTTAAATAGCTTTCAAAAGCGCCACCTGGCTTCTGTTTTACCTTTTAATGTCAGGCGAAACATTAGCCAAAAACATTTGATAGACTGCTGCCTACAAGCCCAGAAGATATATATTATTGACGCCAGCCATGAAAACCTCAGTTATTTATTTATCTAGACAGTTGATAGATGGTGCCATCACACACACAATCGTTATATTTAAATAGCTTACTTTCGAAAGCGCCACCCGTAAAGTAACTAAAGCGAGAGATCGCCCGCTACATCAGTACTCATTTTCCTTTATTTTTTTCTTAATTTTGATCTGTTGTAATTATCCTTGAAATCTTACTAAACATATTTATTTTCATTTAACCAAGAGTTTAAAAAGAAAAGTGCTATTACGTTATACAGAAGCAGTGCCCCAACTAGGGGCAAGCAAGCTGGGGCCCTTGCGCTGTTTTTTTATTGGAAACGTGATATAAAAACTTGAAGAAAAATGAGAAGTGCCGGTAATTTCGCGATTTATCTCAGCTTTGAAAATTCGTGAATTTGGCACTGTACAGAAGTTTGACCCAATTATGTTTGTTAACAAACCAATTATATTTTGTGTGATAATGTAATTGGATACTTTTCTGTTATGGGAACCAGACTCAGCAAAAAATCATTATCGTTTCATGAATAATCAGAAAAATTTAGACTACTGAAAGTTAACGATTGCATTAAATTTAAAATGGATGAATTTTTGTGAACCCATTCCCGAGTTTAACAAGACATTTGGCGACCAATAGGTTCTCAATCATTCTAATGTCAAGCTTTAAGACATTTAGCATTTGAATATTATTTATTGCCCTGAAATCAAGCTTCCTCTTGTTAATTGAGCTCTCTGTAAAATCCAAGCAATGTGTTGATTTGTGTCTTTTTCTACTTGCAAGACGGGTGCTGTGCCACTGTGTTGCTTTTTCACTAGACAAACAGTGAGTGGACATTTGACTATGTGCTCCATATCGTTACAATGCCTATGACAGGGGAAAGCTGTGTTGTAATTTCAACTTGTAATTATTGTAATATATAAAAAGAGTATATAAATATGTACATTGATTTACGAAAAAAGTCACTTTATAGGCATAATAAAGTTATGTTTAAAAGGTGTTTGTTGTTCGATTTTTTATTTTTTTAACGGCTTTACACGCTGATGATTATTTTACCAGAAATGCTTCCAAAAAAGGCATATTTTTTTATTGCATATAGTTTAGTACCATACTTAACAGAATAAGAATATCAAGAATTTTTTTATTTATTTATTTATTTATTTATTTTTTTTTTTTCGTTTTTAATGCTTTTACAACATTTTTTTATTTTACAATTTTGGTCACAAAACCCCCAAATGTTTCCTTTTTTGAAGTACATTCTGCATGCAGTAAAGAATGATTTATGAATTATACAAAAATTTCTCTCACACTTATTGTGAATTTTGAAGTTTATAATTTTCCAAACAGTTCAGAAGTCTTTTTCATACTGTCTAGAGTAGAACAAAAAGTTTCCGCCTTCCCGCTACATAGAAAAACCCGGATGAAAAGCATTTCATTTACATGAACAAGCGACACCGTCTTTTGAAAAATAATACTACTAAATAGTCTCTTTCAATAATGAAAAATTCGGGCAAACCAGAAAAGGAAATCAGAAAATATTGATGCCCGGGCAAACCAGATGAGGCCAATTTCGGGTAGCACGTACACCGTTCGGGTAAACTGCTTTAAAGGGTTAAGCTTTTGGCGGCACATTTTCATTAAACACACTCTTCTTAATTTTTAAATTATACATTTAATCTACACATAATTACAGTATGTACAATCCTATTATTAGGTGGTTAACCTTCTATGATATTAATATTGCAAAATACTAGCTCTGCTCATCATTCCTGAATTTCCTAACGCAGCTTGCATGCTTCAGTACTTCTAAAAACATAAACAGAACTACTTTCTCTTTCCCTTGGCCAATTCATTAACTCATGAAAGTTGAAATAGCTTCAACACTTTTTGAAAAATGTGGGAAAACATTTGGGGACCCCAATGAAAACTGGTGCCCATTAAGTTCTTACTGATGAATGCTCCTAGACGAATGGCTTAGTTGGAAGCTTTTTTTCTTCAAAGCGGAATGGCTGTATCTCACAAAGGAATGTAAGGATTCAAATAAAAATTGCTGTACAATTGCTCTAAAAGTGAATAGAAACATTTTATTCTCACCTTTCTGAAACAAAATTTGTTTTTCGTTTTCCCACTTATGCAGCCTTTTTATAATAAATAAAGACACACAGATTACTTTTAAATTTAAAAGTATTATTAATTACGTATTTTTCCGCCGAATATATGTTTATACAAAATATTGTTTCACACATACAGTAGCTTATAGTATTCTGCGCAGGAACATACAGAATTTGCTCATTGAAGCAGGAGTCTTATGCTCTGCTTCTCATAACTCTCACAGTAGTCAGGGGGCTACGGGAAAAGAAACTGCATTTTGTGATAAAATCATGAAACTTGGTAGGTTTATAAACATTATATTAAAAAAAAAAAACATTTTTAGAAGGGGAGCCAATCAGAAATCCCCCCCAAACCCCTCTTAACCGCAATTTTTGGTCCAAAACTAGAAATGGCACTTTTTTTGTAATTATTATTATTATTTTCTTCTTAAATCATTGGCTATGTCATAACATAGGCGTTTATTGCATTTTTCATCATTTAAAGCTTCACTTAAAAACTAATTTTACCACAAAAACGTGCTTTTTTTGGCAAATCGATATTTTTTAAAAATAAATTCGGGGAAGTGAATTCCCTCCCCCCATAAATGAATTAATGGTTTAAAAATGTAAATATACATTAAATAAGTGTTAAATCAAAGTAGGGTTCCGGTTATCCGGATCCTAATTGACCGAGCCGTCCAATTATCCGGTCACGACACCTCTCATTTTTTGACTAAGCACACATCGAAAATGTTCCCCAAGGGTACAGAAGCATAAGAACTTGAGGGAAAAGTTAATGTCGAGGTAGCATAATTCTAACAAAATGAAATTTAAAGTTTCAATTTCAGAAATTTTAACGTTTTAGTTTTAAATTTATTTTTCCTCTTATTTTTATTATTTTTGTCGGCGTGGATTTTTTTCTTCAAATGTGGTAGTTCATTAGATGACGAATATTTTCCAGTGACTGTTTCATTGGTAACATGTGTCATTGTTCATATGTTCCCGTAAGTGCTATTTATATGGATCGAGATAAGGAAAGATGGTCGTATTTTTACAAGTTACGGTTTCTCATAGTCGTACGGTTTTACACCTTCAAAAGTATTGTTTTAAATGCACTTATTTTAATTAGTGTAAAAGTCTGTAAGTTTAAAAGACCCCAGGAAATGTTGTTTTTACCAAAAATATTACAACAGATATTAACTGGATTAAAATTTATTTTCTGACCAAAATATCTAGTGTGCCCTTCAGCAACTTTAAATGAATCAGACCTCTATCGAGGATATGAAACCATGTCCGAAAATCTCAAAGCTGGCAAAATTTAGGCAAATTATCAGACTTTGTAAATGTGGTAGATTTAAATTTGAAAAATTATTTGGATAAGGAAACAATTATTGAAAAGAGGGATAGGTGGCATAAATCTTGCAGCTTGAGGTATAACAGTACAAGTCAGAAGAGCTGAAGAAAGGAAAACTTTTGAAGAGCGCCACTTAAGTGAACATTTTAAAGAAGAGGCTTCCGTTCAGCTGAAGAGAAAAAAATGCACTTCATCCTTTCCAGATTTGTGTGTGTGTGTGTGTGTGTTTTTTTTTTTTTTTTTTGTGATAAGCCTGGTGAAAATGGACAGGAGTTACATCTAGTTCTGACGAAATCAATTGACAGAAAATACGAAATTGCGTTTTGATAAAAGAAGACAGTACGCTCACTGCTGAGTTGGCGCAAACTGACATGATAGCTCAAGAATGCAAGTACCACCGTACTTGCCTCGTTAAACTTTATAACTCATGCAGGACAGCAAATGATTGTTCTGAGGAAAATATTTATTCACTAATTTAATTAATTGCCCTGCATCGAGCAACTTCTTACACGCAAGATGTTAGAGTTAACAATGGTGATAAGTATCCAGTTTTCAGAATGTTCGTTTTACTAAAATATTATTCTGAAAGAATAGAAAAATTATGTTACAACATAATTTATCAATCAAAACTATATATGCTAATGGTGTTCACAATACCAGACTAAGAGAAAAGATATTACCATACTTTGGACATGGACATATGCTTGCAGAGAAATCAGGCCTTGAATGTGTTTTAGTGTGTAAAGGTGAGTGAATCAATATGTTACTCCTGTACTAGCAGTTTTGAAGATGCTGTTGCAAGTGACATGGTAGTGAATTCCAGTAAGACTCGCATTTTAAAGTCAGCAGTCAACTTCGAAGGCGAATTGGAGGAGTCATGTCAGCAAGAAGCTGTTGATCCTCTTCTTCCGTCCTTTATAAATAACTTGCTATATGATACTTGCTATATTGATGGTCTTCCTTCTCAACCATTTTTTACAATTTGTCAATTGATAGTATTTAATATGCATATACTTCACTTCAGACAAATTAACAAAGCAAACTATCAAGCATTGAGTGGATAATTAACAACCAATACCCGTTTATTTAGCCATGACAGTACATGAACAGACTAGAAGAAAAAGTTTTGTTGACGTAATGCATATTTTGGAACTTTTCATTTCCTACCCAAGGCTTCTAATCATTTTTAATATATTTTGCAAAGCATCAGTTAAACAAATTGATAAATATAGAACTACATTTCCCTCGCATTTCAGGACCGGTGTTCTTACAGTGATAGTGCAGTGATAATTTTTATCATAACTCTAGTAGTACAACAAGCAAGGCAGGCCCGTCATTTAGGGAAGGGGGGGGGGGGTCAATTGCCCCCCCTTGACTTTGAGAAGTCAATGTGTTTACATATAAGTGGGCGTGGTTTTTTATATTTTCCGATGAAATTGCATTGTGTTTGGACCCTTTGCCCCCCCCCCCCCCCCTGGAAAAACTTAAAATATCGTCCCTGAAGCAAGGACTCTTTTCATGAAACAAGCATTCAATGTTTCAGCATGTGCCATTTCAGCAGCAAGGCTCAAAATTCCTCTTACATTTCCCGAAATATGATCCTCTAAAAGGTCCCTCAGTTACCACATCTGAGGTGCCATTATTTGTAAATCCAACATATCTTTCACTGAAAGTTCCACCACAACCTAGACTAAATTAACAAATAAATTCTTGAAAGAGGTGAAATGTCTTAAGTGAATTTACGTCATGCAAGTGTAAAACAAACTGCTAAAAAATTTGTGGGAGCTATAAAAATGGACCCGTGCACCAATGTGCAAATACTGCATTGGAAAATGTTGTATGTAAATTACTAACAAGTTCAAATACGTTAAATCAGCTTGTATATAATCATTACGCATAATCACTTATTGTATAAAATTACTTGCTTAGATTTATATTGAAATTTAGTTGTTTCCTTTGTAATAAAGGGTTACTTTTCAATAAGAGTAAAATTTGATAAGGTGTGGAGATATTGCTTGCTTTATTAACATAGCACTAAATTTTTTACTGCAGCAATTATTTTGTTCCTCTTACATCTTTTAGAATTAGAGAACGAATTTCTCGAGTCGTTTAGTGAGAAAAAATTTGAAATGTGTTTTAAAGCTTTTAATATAGAATTTCGCAGCTGTATAAAAAAGATGCTCCTGCCTCCCCCACCCTATTTTATAAGCGCAAGTATAACTTATAATCCTGCTGAATGTGGGTGTAATTTCCATAACATTGCGTCTTTTTTCAAATTGTTTGTTTTCTAATTACTTTTTTCGTCCATAAAGAAAACTGGTTTTATTTTAATTAACCAAGGATACATATTCGCTCTTAAGTAACAATTCAAAAGTTTATTTTAAGTTTTGAAAAAGTACTAGCCTTGTTTATGATTTTTGATTTCTGTTTTTATTATGAGTTTTGCAATAAATTTTTATGAGTAAGTTTAAAAATATATGCTCGTTTTTTCCAAAGTTTCGAAGTTTTGGGGTTCGGATTTCTGGGGTTTTAATGCAACTAAATTATTTTTCTTTAATATAGTGCTTTCAAAAACATAGTTGGACCCTCCTAAAGCGGCCCCAGAAAAAGTAGTAAAGTAAAGTAAAGTAAAAGTAGAAGTAAATTTGTAAGATTTTGATCAATTTAAGTTTTGTTGAAAAAAAAAAACGAATTTTTAATGAGTAATATTAAAATTAATTGGTTTTAAGCTATTTTGATGGCTTTCTAAACTTTATTTAACATAATTGACCTCCCAAAAGATGATACAAAAGGTGTTTTCCTAAAAAGAAATAAGAAAAGCAATTTCGGAATTTTGGACTAAAAATGGCCGCTGGAGGGGTTTGGGTGGGATTTCGAAGTGGCTCCCCTTCTAAAAATGTTTATAAATATATTGTCTACGTGCATACCAACTTTCATGATTTTATCACAAAATGCAGTTTCCGGCTATATTTTCGACCATAGCCCCTCTACTACAGGGGCGGATACAAGAGAGGGGCGATCGTCCCTCCCTTGTTCACAATTCAAAAAACTAAAAAGAACAAAAAATTTCAATGTTGCAATATTGCCTTCAAATTGCCGAATCGTCAGCAAAATGTGCCAAATACGGAAATTATTAGGAGGTCACAGTGACCTCCCATCGGGGCGCGTACAAACGTTCTCCGCGGTAAGGATTCAAGCGGTTGACACACACATGGTTTTCAGATTTAAAGTGCTGCACGATCAGTGCCCCCCTCTCCCCCATGAAGCAAGAAAATTAGATGTATGAACACTCATGGAAGGGCCTAAAATCGCGTTTTCCGACCTTTTATTTCGAAAACTTTCCAATGACACCCACCATGGAAAATTTCTCTTTACGCCACTGTGCTTGACCTAATGCCCCTATATAGACGAGCCGAAGCATCAAGATTAAGTTTGACCACTTTGGATCCAACGCGTGTTTGAGGGTTGTCTTTTCTGGCGAGTTATCGCTTTTTGGTAACTTTTCATATGAATTTAACAAAGCTTGGCAATGTCCCGAAACTTTGCTCTGGTAACCCTAGCTCCGCAACAATGAAAAATGAAAGTAAAAGTAAATGAGTTGGATCCAAAGTGGTGAAACTTAAGCTTGATGCGTCGGCCTGTCTAGCGGCTCTAGCTTGACCAATCTCAGCTACGAGAAATGATTGGTGTGATTTACTAGTGGTAAAGATTACCATATGGCGATCTACGTGAAGCTTTGTCAAATTTTTGAGATGCCGAATCCAGGGTTAGATCTCCATATATTATTTCTCTAAGCCGAATCCTATACCCGGTCGAAACTCGCTCATTTCTTTATCGAATTGCAAGAAAATTTATGATTTTGAAGCTTATCCCGCGGGCTATTGACGAAAATTAGACCCACCCTCTAAAAAGTGTCGGTTCGTTTTTTATTCGAACTTCAATTTTTGGGCACAAAATTGACTCTATCTAGCCGAAATAATTGTCGTATCGTCTCCATTTTGATTTCATTCGAAAGATTAAAAAAAATGCGTTCTTTAGAACGTTTCTCCGCTAGCGCCGCGTAACGAGAATCTCGAAAATCCACGTTTAAGCGACTTATAAGCGATTGAAGTTTGAAAAAGTTAAATTTTTTGCTCAACCGTTAAAATCGTTACATTGTTGTTCAAATCAATTTTAAATGCGACATTTCAAGCCAAGGCTTAGCTCGGTAAACCTTAATTGTAACTTTTATTGTTTCAAAATACTATGGTAGTTTTGCGATAACGTTAGTATTTAGTTTAGTAGTAGCCTTGGGTATTTGATCTTAATATAGGGTATCACTTTTGTAGTAGTTGTAAAAGTGAACGTGTCTTTGATCTCTTTGAAAAGTTGTCAGAACGACGGCAGTAGATGGCGATGTTGTGCAAATGAAGCCAATAAAAATTATCGTATTAAATTTTAAGTTTAGAGTTTTTTTTTTTTTTTTTTTTTTTTTTTTTTTTTTTTTTTTGCGGAATTCCGCACGGGTCACCTAGTCAGCAATATTTAGCGAAGTTCCGATAGAATATCAAAATATTTTGTTAAATGAATATCTACAAAATCTCCTGTATCATTTCCCATCAAACTTAGTGTGTAAATATTTTTAAAAATTTGAGCTTTTGTTCACTCTAAAAGCGACTATTATATTGTATCTTTGTTTTGCGCAAATATTCTATGCACTTTTGTTAAATCAATCTCAGATCTCAGTCACTAATAAATTACATCTTTCTTTACATTTGAAAACAAAGCACCCGTTCTTGGAATTATTAAGAATATCCATCATTTAATAGGCTTACTAAAAATAGTGTGGAATCTAAATCTAGATATTCTGAGTTACAAGCTCCTCAACTTTTCCAAATCTTCTCGCGCATATCAAAAGCATAAATGAGGAAGAAAATGAAGATAAGCCTTAATTAGCACTTTGCTTATTAGTATTGCTGGGATGGCAGGTTTATGTGTTTCAAAAGTTTGTATTGCTAGTTAGGAAAAATGTCTTGAAAATTGATTTGAAATGAAACCAATAAATCAAAGTTTTTTCTAATCTCCACTTGAAACACAATTTTGCAGGTAAGATTTTTTTTCTTTCGAAAAACATTTTATTTTAGAGATGATGGTAGCTATAATGAATGAATAGTAATTTAATTTTAGATCCGGATAAAGCTTCAAACATTATGTCACATTCATGCTGTCTCAACTCAAAATACAAGCAAGTTTTCTGCTTATATTTTGAGTATAACGTATTTAAGATTCGTTGAAAAAGTATTTTTATTTTGCAACCCCCCCCCCCCTATTTTTGTGTAGTATTATGCATGACACTTATTTAATACTTTCAGCTAGTTTTTTCGGTACTTGCGTATTAACTTCACTTCAGTTTCATGTTTGGCGGTTTATTTGGAGGGTTTTTTCTTTTCTTTCTTTCTTTCTTTTTTTTTTTTTGGCGGCTGTAGATACTGCGCGTGCGTGCAAACAACAACAAAAAAAAAACGCCAAATCTAATTTAACCGCCAAATCTGTAGCTGCGGTGGAGTAAAAACGTAAGGGGTTAATCTGGTTTGGGTCCAATTCTCGCTAAATGGGCGATAGGCGCGCCAAGCGTGTTTTTTGCTTAATGTCTCTCGGAGCTTTCAACTCCGCGAGACAACACGCGAAAATGCGCCAGTTGGTGACTTTTTGAAATTGTGCCAAGCAGGGTCCCAAAACACATTTTCACCAATTAAACAAAATAAAACATTAAAAAGGATTAGAATTACGGTATCCGGCTAGCATTGGCGCAGTTTTTCAAAAACAGCCAAAGTTTGCACCTACGACTCCGAAATAACGTTTTACGAATTTCTCCTCCATTTCTATTTTATTCCCTTTGTAAAAACAAGAAAACAGGGTCCTAACACATTTCGTGACCGCACATGACATAATTTGTGTTCAAGATATCAAAATTCACATAAATGCTGGAGCTGGATGCTGTCATTTTTCATAGCAAAGAAAATTTGCAAACAGTTTTCGTCTCGGACTTCAAACGTCTTGTAGTCCCTCTTTCAAATTAGCAGTCTGACATCGTCTCGCATCCAACAGCCTTTGCTTCTCCACCATGCAGGATTGCATGATGCGGTACTGGCGCCAATTGTTGAGTTGTTTGGTAAACAGTGTGGTGCAAGGATGTGTGTCCCTGGTGAGGTCCGCTCCAAGGTCCTTCTTCATGGTAACAGAGTATTTTATCTACTGATAGCTAGGAGACAAAGTTGGGTTATGTGCTGTCGGATGTATACCACACGCCTATCGCCATTGTGAGAAACATTGTCATTGCGAAGACATAATTTGAATTCAAGATGTCAAAATTCTTTTTTTTCTCTCTTTTTTCTCTCTTGAAGATAGGAATTTACCGCCAAACAGTAAACATAATGTTTAAATACAAGTTTTTTTTAAAAAAATACATAGTTCTTTCTTTGTGTACTGTAATTTTCAAATCATACTTCCAATTTGTTTACCTTAAGAAAAATAAGATCTATCAACTATTCCATTAGCCCCACTCTATTGTACTATTTATATTTGTAGGTTCAGAAGTGAAAGAAGAGGGCAGGCAGAGATGTTGTCTCAAGAAAGTTGGGAAAATATCGCTTATGCTTCCAAAGTAAGTTAATAAATAATTAATGGTATATAAAAATATTTTTAAAAAATGAACCGTCTTCAGAAATTCATTCGGCAAGTGCTCTAAAAAGTAAAAAAAAAATTAATTTTATTCTATGAACACCATCGATACTACATTTAAACATAAGTTTTAAAGTCGGCGCAAAAACACTAAATAGAATCATTCGAAACTATAATTCAACTATGAATATAAATTTCAATGAATGCAGGTTCTTCAATCGCATTCGCATTCACTACATTGACAACCACATAGGCATGTAATAGTACAAATATTCAGCGCTTAATTTTCAATGGTTTCTGTGAAAAATGTTGGCAAAATACAGTAGACATCATTTTAACTATAATTTTTGCGCCGACTTCAAAACTGATGTTTGAATGTAGCATCGATGGAGTTCAAAGAATAAAATTATTTTTTTACTTTTTAGAGCGCTTGCAGATTGAAGTTCGAAGTCGGTTCATTTTTTTTTTTCAAAAATATTTTTATTTTATTCTTTTTAGTGTAAATGTACTTCAGAAATAAGGTAATGCTTCCATTACGAAACTTCACCGAGTTTTTTTAAGTAAATGCTCCATAAAAAAACTATGTAAGAAAAAAAAGAAAGAAACTATAAAAGCGTCTAAAATTTTAAACGATTGACTCTAAAAACTAATCCTTGTTATTCTCTGGTATTTCTTTGTATACTTCACAAGTCTTGACTCTTTGAACTTTTTTTTTCTGCTAAATTATACATTCTCAAATCGTCTGAAAAATTCCTTTTATCTAGTTGTTTGAATTTCGAAAATGTTCAGTTCTTTCGTTTTGACGCGTCACTTTTCCTTCCAGAGCCACATCCACAGAAGTCAGAGCAAAGACCTGCAGAAGCTGAGAATTTTCACTTTGAAATCCAAAAGTAAGTGACGCGTGCTCATTGGTTATTGTTACGAGTCCGTCGTATTCCAATCTCGATAAAAACATAACAAGTTCATTTAAAAATATTAATAATAGGGCAGGTAGCAATTGCTTTACATCCATGAATGAATCAAATATCAGTACGCTCTGCATTCTTAGCAGTACACCGCGTATGAAAATAAAAACACGTGAGCAGCCACTCAAACAGATAACAGAAGTAGGGAGAAAAGGACAGTTCACCGACAGCCGGGGGTTCAGAGGTTCAGCCACGCCCCCTTGAACCTCCTTGAACCCCCTTGATCCGCCTGCGACCTCCGCCTGCCACGCCCCCGTTGCGCCTGCGACTTCCGCCACCGCCTGTGACCTCCCCACCGCCGCCTGTGACCTCCCCTCCGCCTGGGAACACCGCCTGTGACCTCCCACAGCCTCCCTAGGGCCGCCGCGAGGATTTTAGTTTTGAGATGGCAACACCCAAGTTTTGATTTCTTGAAATGGCAACATGTTTGGTTGTCATGACAACCAATGTTTTGGTTTCTTTGAATGGCAACACTTGTGTAACATTTTACAGAGTTAATTTCGATCGTGGCGCCATCTATCGATGGAATTATTTATTTTTCTTGAACTTTGAATATTTTCACGGACTTAATTTTATTTTAGATGCTCGTGGCGCCATCTATTGAGTGAATGAATTTAATTCTTTTTTTCATTTCGGGACTTTGAATATTTTTGCAAATTTTACTGTGCTCGAGGTGAGGATCGAACCTCAAACCTACAAAAGACCTCCGTAGCTGTCAGATTGGTCAACGCGCAAACTGACTAAGCTACGGAGGTCTGATGTCCTGTTCGTTAACTATGATCCCAATATAATTTTCAGTGCTAAAGAACGATGATGCTGCCATCTGTTGACGGAAATTTATTCAATTTTTAAGTGTTGAATATAAAATATTATATTGCAGGTACTACCTTTTCATTTTTAGTTATGCCATCGAGAGAGGAGGTTATGTGGATTACGGTCCTTTATATCAGTTTGTGTATTGTGATGGGTATAATATATATTTTAACTGGAAAATCTGATTTTGAAGTTGATTTTCTACTGAAACCGAATGATACATCTAATTCGCTCATATCGTTTCGAGGATGATTCATATTAAAGTGTCGAATAATCATTTTTCCTGCTGTAATGAAGAAGGCTTATCTGGAACCGGGTCGAGAAGCAAGTTTTGGTGGTGTCGATGCATTATATTGTGCTGCGCGAGGAAAAGTACCCAAGAAAGTCATCCAGAAATATTTGTCGGGAGTGGATGCGTACACACTCCACCGGCCAGTGAGAAAGAAGTTCCCAACCAATCGCGTCATCATTCATTCCATGAATCATCAATTTCAGGCAGACTTGGTCGTTGTTTCAAGTTCACAAAAACATAACCGTGGTTATCGATATATATTGACATGTATTGATATTTTCTCAAAGTATGCGTGGGCGAAGCCCCTGAAGACGAAACAGCCTCGAGAGATTGTCGACACTTTCAAGATTATTTTTTCTGAGAGAAAGCCAAAGTTGTTGCAAACAGATCAGGGTGGCGAATTTAAAAATGCACTCTTTCAAAAGTTTCTTCGTGAGAATCAAGTCAAGTTTTTCACGACATTTAATTCCGCAAAATGTTCGGTGATAGAAAGGTTCAACAGAACATTGAAAACAAAAATGTGGAACTATTTCACAAGTCATAATACTTATAACTTTATTGATGTCTTAGACGATTTGGTAAAAAGTTATAACATCACTTACCATTCCTTTATCAAGAGAGCACCCGCAGAAGTGAACATCGGTAATGAGAGCGACGTGTATTTCGCGATCTATGGTGATAACCCAATTACAGAAGGAAAACCATGCATTTTCAACATTGGTGATGTTGTTCGTATTTACAAGCAAAAACTCACTTTTGAAAAAGGATACGAGAAAAATTGGACTGAGGAAATGTTTATCATTACAGAGTGTGTGAAAAGAGCTATTCCTGTGTATCGTGTGAAAGATTTAATGGGCGAGCCCATTCAAGGTACTTTTTACCCTCAAGAATTACAAAAAGTTTAACTTAAGGAAGATTATACTGTCGAAAAAATTTTACGGAAGAGAAAAAAGAAAAATCAAACAGAATATTTTGTCAAATTTCGCGGGTACCCTGATAAATTCAACCAATGGATTCCTGCCTCTCATTTATCTGACCTATAAATATCGAAGTCATGATATTACTTGCTCAGTTTTGTCGAGATGTCATTCTTCGTAACATTACCGAGCGATAATTCCTTGAATTATTTTCCCGATAATAAAATATCGCATTTTATTACACGTTTACCGAAACCAATTGAACTAACAGGCAATTGGGAATGTGCGTTAGTCGAATTGATCTATCCTCATACTTGGTATAATGTGAACCGAGAGAATAACTTGATCGGATTTGATTTGGGTGATGGAAAAGAATTAGGTAGAAATATTCCTCCTGGATGCTATGAAAATGTACCTGACATTTTAAAAGCGATAATTATACCTGATCATGAGAATCGAATTTCATTCAACTACAATGCTGTGACAAAACGTGTACGTGTCAAAGTCAAAAACAATGCACGCGTTGTCTTTCATGAAGGATTATCACAGATGTTAGGTTTTCCACCGATGGTTGTTGGTGGCGAGAGCGACAAAAATGTAGAACAGACAGTGTTCAGCCCTCAAATCGCAGATCCAAATGCTCATTTCAGAGTGTTGATGATTTACACTGATATTATCGAGCATCAAGTTGTGGGAGATGTCTATGCGCCCCTACTTCGAACGGTTATGGTTACAGGTACAGACGGTGAAATGGTCAGTGTTGAATATGAAAGACCACATTATCTACCTGTGAGTAGAAAAATTATCGACACCATTGAAATCGTTATAAGGACCAACACTGGACTGTTAGTGCCATTTGAGCGTGGAAGATCGTACGTGAAACTTCACTTTCGTCAGAAGTATCTTTCATAATGTATGTGCCATATCAATGCTGCCAAAAATCCTTCGAGGATTACTATACTCAGCAAATTGGAAATGAACTTAATTATTATCAAGGCGCTCCATATCAAAGAGGATATGGTTTCGGTGGTCTCTTCAAATCTTTTTTCAGAGCTGCGGTCCCCCTTTTCAAATCTGGGGCTAAGACTGTTGGAAAGCAAATTTTGAATAGCTGTGTTGACTTGTTCAATGATGTTTCACGCGGCGAAAATCTGAACGTGGCTGCGAAGCGTCGACTGAAAGAAGCCGGAAAAAATTTGACTGATAAAGCTGCAGTTAAAATTAAAACTATGATTGGCTCTGGGAAAAAGAATAAAAAGCGCAAGCTTATAGAAAACAAATTCAGTCTGCATAAAATTAAGAGAGTGAAAAGACATCACGATATTTTCTCTTGAGAAAAAAAAAAATGACTTCTCTCATCCATCGCGATTCTGAAGCATGTGTGAAATCGGAACTGGACTTATTTACTCTGCCACCTACACAGGCTGCAATTGAAAAAGGACAATTTGTGGAATATCATCCAATTGCAAGTGTGAAAGACGGTGGCCCTCTGGAATACTTAATATCAGGGTCCGGGTCTGAATATACAGACCTCTCTGCCTCTTACATCTACGTGAAAGCTAAAATAGTCAAGCCTGATGGATCAGCATTACCCGACAAGGAGCCCGTCGTTCCAGTCAACTTATTCCTGCATTCTCTTTTTTCATAAATCGACGTAAGTTTGAATGAGCGAATCATTTCTTCGGCAAGCAATACATATCCATATCGGGCGTACATTGAAACTCTTTTGAATTATGGAGAAGATGCAAAGAAAAGTTTACTTACCTGTGAGATGTTTTACAAAGACACCCGTCCTGCAGAAATCGACCCCACCGCAGAAGGTGCAGATGATGGATTAAAAGCAAGATATGAACTTAGCAAAAATAGAAATGACTTCGAACTTCTCGGGAAGCTCCACTGTGATATTTTCGAACAAAATCGCCTTATGTTAAATTTGGTTGATATTAAAATTAAGATGATTCGAAGCAGTGCCCCATTCTGCCTCTTGTCAAACAAAGAAGGTGCCGACTATAAAGTTGTATTAGATCATGCCTCTCTATTCATTCGAAAAGTGCAAGTCAGCCCTGGTGTTTCTCTCGGGCATGCAAAGGCTTTAGAAGAAACATCAGCCAAGTATCCCATCGACCGAGTTCTATGCAAGACCTATTCTATTTCGAAAGGAAGTTTTTCCTTCACACAAGATAATGTATTTTTAGGTGTAATGCCTAAAAGAGCGGTGATTGGATGTGTTGAAAATGCTGCCATGAACGGACAATATCGCAAGAATCCATTTCTGTTTGCTCATCATAATGCAAATTTTGTTGCTATTTACGTGGATGGTCAACCTGTACCGAGTAAACCATTGGAATTAGATTTTGAAAGTAATAATTACATTCGTGCTTACTACAGTCTGTTTGAAGGATTTAACAGTGATAAGGGCAACTATGTATCGCGTGAACAATTTTCAAAAGGAAATGCATTATATTGTTTCGATCTCTCCGCTGATATGTGTAACGGACCTCATTTAAATTTACAACATCAAGGAAATTTGAGAGTTGAAATTAAATTTAGCAAAGCAATCGCTGAAACTCTATCATTGCTAGTCTATGCTGAATTTCAAAACGTGATCGAAATTACAAAGTCACGTCACGTGTTATGCGATTTCGCCAATTAGAATGGATTCGAATCAAATACAAAGTGTTCTGCAAAGCGATTCAATCACCAAAAAATATTTTCTGGGAGTGTTTCCCAGTGATTATTTAAGTAATATCAAAATCAATAAGACCCCAGCCTGTTTTATTGCAAATGTGGACACATCGGGCGAATCTGGAAGCCATTGGGTGGCTTTTTATATTGATCGTCAACTGGAATTTTTTGATTCTTATGGAAATCCACCATCTTTTTTCAAAGGACCTATCCATGATCTTATGTCTCAATTTCCAAATGCGACTTATAATCCTATGAGATTACAAAGTAATGTCACGGCCGTGTGTGGCCAATATTGCATTTATTACTTATATTCAAAATGTCGCGGTCATTCACTGAAAACCATATTGTCAACTTTTGTGAACAAACATGTTTGTAATGATAAAAGTGTCTATAATTTTGTAGCCAATCATTTTCATGTATTTCCGAATTTCAATCAATAAATTTGCATTTAAATGAATATTATTCTTGTCTGTCTCTCATTCACGATGGAATTTCCAAAGTTACAAGTTAGCTTTACCATGGTGGCGTCGGGTCCAACCGGAAGTGGGAAGAGTCATCTTATTTCACGTATTTTGAAATATAGACATGAAATGTTTTCAAAAGTACCGGACAAAGTCGTATGGTTCTATGGTGTGTATCAAAGTTTGTATGATACGATACCCAATGTTACATTCATCGAATTATTTCCCACGAATTATATGGACTTGTTAGGTGATAATACATTATTTATCATTGATGATCTGATGGCTGAGTGTGGAAAAAATGATGCCATCACAAAACTATTTATCCGCGGAAGTCACCATCTCAACATTTCAATTATATTCATTACACAGAATTTCTTTCACAAAGGAAAAGAAATGCGTGAAATTACTTTAAATGCACATTACATCCTTCTTTTCAAAAATAGGAGAGATTTGAGTCAAGTGACTCATTTGGGGAAACAGATTTTCCCAAGACATTTGAGATTTTTCCAAGAGGTGTTTGATGACGCAACCAAGAAAAATTTTTCTTATCTATTGATTGACTTGAGAAATGACACTCCTGAAAAATTGAGATTTCGCACAAATATTCTTCCCAACGAAACGCAATTCATATACCAAAGAAGAGCAGTATAAAAATGTGAAGATATAAATAATGCAAATCATTTACAATCATGACAATCACGAAGCAACAGCTGAATGAGCTACATCTCTTGCAAATTTGCCCTGCAAAGCTGCAAAAAGAGTTACTGAAAAAAATCAATGTGAATTGTATCAGGGCTATATGCGAGTGCAGCCACAACGTGCTCTGTGGAAATATACCTCTCTCGAAACATCAAAAGAAGAACTTATCAAAGCATAAAACAACTCTGCGTAAGCTAGCTGATCGAAAATTAGCTTTAGCTAAGAAACGAAAGTTGGTAGTTCAAAAAGGCGGTTTTCTAAGTTTCCTTATTCCCGCTGCTGTGAATATATTATCAACACTTTTCGGCAATGGACCACGCGAGGAAGTACGCTCTAATTCCTGAAGAAATGGTTTCAAAGCATACTGTTTCACCGAAACAGTTAAGCGAACTTGATATGCAGATGATGAATATTTTGCAAAGCAATCTTGAAGAACATGAAAAATTGGCAAAGTATACAGAATTACTGCAAAAGAAATTAAACCTAGCAGAAAATAACCCTCCTTGGATCCCACCTCGAGAAGAAAGTAAAACAGAAGAAAATCCTCAGCAGTACGAGTCGACTATATTCAACAGTATTAATAAACAATACTTGAATCAAGCTCACAACTTATTAGACATTATGAAAAGACATTCCGATATCCTCACATGGAACGAGAAGGGTGAAGTCATTTATAAAAATCAGAAGATTGAACATTCGAATATTGCTGATTTATTAAATTTGATTTTCAGTCATAAGAAAAATATTCATGTCCCGTGGACAAATGAATTTTTAAATTCATTACAAGAAATGAATGTTCCTAAATTTTTCGTGAAAAATAAAAATCTGTATGAAAAGAAAATTGTCACTGAAGAAGATGATAGGAAACCTGTTCTTTCTCCCAAAATTGTTAATCATCACAAAAGGAAGAGAAAATCAAATGTAAAATGGGATAGTATGTATTAATAAAAAAAAATGCTATTGAATCATTGTCTCTCTCTGATCATTATTGATTAAATGCATGCAAATGAAAACATAGAAAAAAAGTTAAACAAAATAATACATTTATTGAACATTTTCAATAATATTTGGAAAAGTACTTACAAATCATCCATTAGAGCTTTCAAATACTCCACAGTCATTTTTTTAATTTCATTATCACACATTTTCACTTTAGTAGATAAATCATTTACGAGTTTTAAAAAGTCAATGCATATAAAAATGTTGTCATCCATAGTGTAATATTTTTCTTTTACTGTTAGTGACATGCATTCATGTCGCTTCTGTGAGGGATGATTACATTTACATCCTGTACATTCATAGTTCATGTTAATACATGCACGCATTTCTCCGATAAAACAGTCAAAGATAATTTCAAATGTTTCCACTTCGTCAACAGGATTTTGAAAAAATTGCATTTTTTCGCATTTTAACATTTGCCGGAAATGATCAAATACGGCCTACAAAATTTTTTCATCTAAACTCATATTATCATCCTTTATTTTCTTTATATCGTATTCTCTGAGGACGATACATCCTTTCTTCATCGCAAATTCTTCAACGGTTTCTACAAGTTGATAAATTTCACAGTCACCATTTCTACAAACAACAAGTGCATCGTTTCCTGCTACAAAATTACTGCTGGAGTATCTGGAATTGTATTCCCATATTTTTCTTTGAAAATAAATCCAACTCAGTGGTTGAAAATTAATTTTAACACCTGAAACACTATTTTCAAGCACAATCGTGATTTTTCCATTTTTTCGTAAACACACATTAATTTGAAGATCATTATCGAGCTCCAAAACGTTTAAGTTGCGCTCGTCAAAACGTTTGAATGCATTTTATAAGAATATGTCAAGCCAATCCGCTGATTGTTCTCCGGTGGATGGCTGAGAAGAAGAAGACGACACTTTAAACACTATGTCACTCGGAGAGGAACTTTGCACAGATTCGGTCAAGCTTGTTGAAGACACAAGGGGTGAGGGATTCAGCAGAGGTTTCTCTAATGTTGGAACTTCAATCTTTTCCGTTGGGATACACGTCTCCACTGGGTTGTCAATCTCCACGGGGTCGTCCATCTCTGATGTAGTGCACGTCTCCGCTGGGGCGCATATCATCGTCGAGGCATTCTCGAGGTTCGATTCTTCACTTTTAAAAACAGCTTGAGGGAGGGCAGTTCGACATGGAACTTTTCTTCGACGTGGAGAGCTAGTCGATACAATTTCCATTTCAGACTGATTGAAGAGAGGAAAATCATCCAGGGTCCACGTCTCGGACCACAAACGTTTCGTTGCAGGTGGGATCACATTGCTCATGATGTTTCGAAAGGTGATGCTGATCCTCGGCAGAGTCACAGTTCTGTTGGGTTTAATCCCATGGGTGAACAGTTCATTGGTGGGCGGCAGCATAACATACAAACTGCCATGTTGACACTCTAATTCTTGAGGCGGGAATCCAAGTCTTTCAAAGGAGAGGGTTCTGGAGACTCCAAAGTTGACACAGGCAACGCCGCTGGATGGATCTATGCTTTTCTCATTGTCTTTATGCTGGCCAAGAGCTGCACTTCCATCTGGATAAAAATTGAGTAGGGCATAGTTGTATGACTTGCCCGTAGCCTTTTCAACATCCTCTTTAATTTTCAACATCATCGGATTCCACATATGAGCCGGATTCGAGGTGCCGGAGTAACGATAGTCCAGTCCTTCGTCACCGAAGGCATACGATTTGCGTTTCGGTGTATAATGTTTTCCGTACACCACAACATTAATGGGTTGAAATGGAATGTTTAAAAGTTCTTTGAATATAGCATCAGCTTCTGTACGAGTGTAAAAGCGTTCTTTTACTTGAACGTTCAGGGCATTTGAAGAAAGTGCGTAATCCATTTTTTTTTTTTTTTTAATTTCTCAAACAGCATAAAACTAGCAACTGAACACAACGAAATCAGGAGTAAGAATGCATTTGGAAATGGTCTTAATGAGATATCAATTCGTGGCGTTGCAGTCAGATTGATTAAACATCACGTGTCATTTAATCATCAAGATAATCACAAGAAAGTATGTGTAATCTCTTATCACATGAGGTAGGAACCCACTCTTGTAGACATTGATTTATCGTCCCCTAACCGCAAGCTTATCAATATCATCCGATGTTTAATCCGTGGACAATCACGTGGTCATCAGTTATCAGTAATGATTCACTTATCTTTCTGATTACACGCCATTTGAGTGTTCGACTTCTATGTGGTAGCTTGCATTTTGTGGATGGAGAAGGTATCCAAGGAAAAAGGAAAGCTTGCCGAGACATCTTGCCCGAAAATCGGGATATTTACGGGTTGACATCGTGCCAAACTGACGGAAAAGTTGCGAAAAAAAGCGTGAGTGGAGTTACGTTAATTCGAGTTGTAAAAGTAAAAAATAACTCAATTAATGTGATTCCATTTATTGCTTGAGGATCTACAATGTGATTTGTTTCCTGCGGAGTTGCATCATCGTGATTCACACAACAGAAGGTAAGTTTCTTGTTTCATTTCAATTGATTGCATGCGAAATAATACGTATAGTTCAATTTTTTATCAAGTGTTGAGCGGGTTAAAGTGTTTTATAAGTTTCATTGTGTGAAATGATAGTGAATGTAAAAAAAATTTGTGTGTTCGAATGTATAAACCAATGTTAACTTGAGTGTATCGAATTGATTTTAAATTTTGACGTTGGAGAATAAATTTCGATTTTTAATTTCAACATGGGGGAATTTTTAACTTTTGATTTTGACGTTGCAAAAAAAAAAAAAGTTTTTGATTTTTAATCTTGACATTGTAAAAATTTTAATTTTCAACTTCGACATTGTGAAAAATTTGATTTTGATTTTTAATGTATTAACGACCGAGTTTTCTCTTATTGGCAGAGTATGATTATTTTTCACTTAATGGTTGAAATTTTTGACTTGTTGACTTGATGTTTGAAATTTTATTTAACAATTGAGTCTTAATGAATGGATGCATGTGTGTTTGAATGATATTGAAGGGGTTTGTATGAATGTTTGAGGTTTCACATGAAAGTCGAGGGTTGAGTATAATCGGATAAAAGTAGTAAAAATCAATGTGCGGTCTATTGTGTGTGAGTAATTGACAGTCTGGTATGTAATGATTATTTGTATCAATGTGTTCATTAATGTCGGACAAAAGAAGTCGTGTTGGTCGAGTTTGTTTTGGGATTGAAGTGGGTTCGAGGTAATTAAGTCATAGTAGATTAGATGAAAAATTTTGAAGTGGCGAAAAAGTTTAAAAATTAAGTTGTAAAAGCGGAGACATAGTTAAAAAAAACAGTAAAATTCGTGAAAAAACATGCAATGTCCAGAACTTTATAGAAATAATCAAATTCGGAAGTGTGGGCTTTTTTAAATTTGACTAATTACTAATTAAAATGGGATGCCAATTTTAAAGTCATTCATTACTCTGGGTCAGATGAGCAACACCATAAAAAATTAATTTTCACTGAAAAAATTCCATTTCGGTTTGAAAAAATAATCCAAGTTGGAAAAAAAAATAATTAAATTCGCGAAGCGTTCGACAAAGTTCTAAAATGATGTTGTAAAAGTATGGGTAAACTTAAAAACAGTAAAATTCGTGAAAAAACATGCAAAGTCGGGAATTTCTAAATAAAATTCTCATTCGATTGTGTGAAATTAATGAATTAAATTCGACTAATTCCTAATTAAATAAATTAACAGGTTAATAAAAAATAGTTAATCATTACATTGGGTCGGATTATCATAAACATAAAAAAAATTAATTTTCATTGACAAAGTCCGACTTCGGCTTGAAAAATAAATTAAGTTCGAAGAAATAATTAAATTCGAAAAAAAAAATAAATTTCCGTCAACAGATGGCAGCATCGTCGTTCTTTAACACTGAAAATTATATTGAGATCATAGTTGACGAACAAGACATCAGACCTCCGCAGCTTAGTCAGTTTGCGCGTTGACCAATCTGACAGCTACGGAGGTCTTTTGTAGGTTTGAGGTTCGATCCTCACCTCGAGCACAGTAAAATTTACAAAAATATTCAAAGTCACGAAATAAAAAAAAAGAATTAAATTCGTTCACTCAATAGATGGCGCCACGAGCATCTAAAATAAAATTAAGTTCGTGAAAATTAAGAAAAAATATAATTTCATGGATAGATGCCGCCACGATCGAAATTAACTCTGTAAAATATTACACAAGTGTTGCCATTCAAAGAAACCAAAACATTGGTTGGCATGACAACCAAACCTGTTGCCATTTCAAGAAATCAAAACTTGGATGTTGCCATCCCAAAACTAAAATCCTCGCGGCGGCCCTGGGGAGGCGGTGGGGAGGTGGCGCAACGGGGGTTCAAGGAGGTTCAAGGAGGCGTGGCTGAACCTCTGAACCCCCGGCTGTCGGTGAACTGTCCTTTTCTCCCTACTAACAGAGCGGAACACATTCTCAGTACTGTCCAGCGTCTAAAGGCGCGCGTAGCACCGTTTAACTGTTCTATTTCAAAAAGGGGTTACAGCTTGGTTAAGAAAATAAACCATGGTAGCATTTCTGCTTAGTCCGATATTATTTATTTCTTCTACAACAGAAAAGGAAGGGGAATAAATTGAAAAACGAAAAATCTGGTATGGACCCCACACTACTTCCTTTTACGTGTAAATTTCATAGTATTTGCCTTAAGTGTTAAAAAAAGTGCTTGGAGTGAGCAAGGTAACAATTGTAATATTTACTGCCCTAATCTGCCACGAAACAATGTAAAAAAATCTGGTATGGACCCCACACTACTTCCTTTTACGTGTAAATTTCTTAGCAGTTGCCTTAGTGTTAAAAAAGTGCTTGGAGTGAGCAAGGTAACAATTCAAATATTTACTCCCTTAATCTGCCACGAAACAATGCAAAAACTATTTTACAATGGTTAATTTTCTAAATATTGCTGATTTTAAGATAATTCAGTGAATTTTTCGCAAAATATCGCCAATAGCGCCAAGTTGAACCCAAATTCAAAAAATAATTTTTTTGCCAAATTTGTCGCCAACTTGGCGATATGTCGCCAAGTTGGCGTCAAACACTTGGCGACCAAAAGCTTGGCGACATATCGCCAAGTGGTCGCGCCAATTCATATCACTTGAGTCTGCATTGAAATTAACACTGATTTACCCCAAAAAAGGGGTAAAACACCCCCTTGGGAACATTCGAATGCAACCACAAGGGGAGGTGCACAACTAGACCATCCTCAGAGCCTACATACCAAGCTAGAAGCTTCTACGGCATATAGTTTTTGAGTTATGCGACCCACATACATACATACATACATCCGCACACACGTACATACAGACGTCACGAGAAAACTCGTCGTAATTAACTCGGGGGTGGTTGAAAAGGATTTTTCGGCGGCTTATATGTTGGTAGGTACATATGCACGTGCTGACAGGTCGAAAAAACTACTGAACATTCATTCGGGGGTGAGCAAAATCAAAATTTAGACTCAAATTTGAGTGATTTTTTTTTTTTTTTTCGCGATCACAATACTTCCTTTACTACGTAAAAGGAAGTAAAAAACATGAATGCAAACCAGCTCGTCAAATAAACGTCAGACGAGCAGAAAATATTTTTTTAATTAAATACCTGCATGTACTACATTTAAGCTTATTAGTGATATAATTACATTAATAACTGGAGATATACTGAGTATAATAAGTATTTAGGATGTAGTACAATACAGGTATGATTCATCTTGTATGTATATAAAACCAAAGTTTGATGACGTCATGGGTTATGGGTCAAACGCTCTCCTGGAAAATTTACGCAAGGTACGATTATGAAAATTGGTACAAAATTAGTCCGCATACTGATCGTTTGCAAATCGTGCTTCGATTTCTTAATTTCGTCCTAGAATTCTTAAAATTTAATTAAAATTAGGTGATTAATAACTTATTACTCCTTTTTTTCGTGCTCTGTAACATATTGTATTTATGAATGACAGCAGTCTTAAGAGTCAAATATTAAGAACAAGACATATTCTCGAAACAATTGATATTATTATTAAAAGGCATTTTTATTTGGTGAATGCTGATGTCGGATAAAGTTTAAATAAATATATTGATTGAAAGGAACTGTATATTAGGGTGGGCCGAAAATGACTTTTATTTTTTTTTCGATGACGAGATATGGGGAAAAAATGCCATTGGGGGCACAAAGCACTCACAAAAAATTTGAAATTTTTTGCGCAATTTCTTGATCTGCCGCAATTGCCTTGAAGTTTCGGAAAAATACTAATTTTTGATGTTTTTCGTGAAATTTGTCAAATTTTTTTTTAATATTTTCAGTGATGGGTGTAACTTAAAAGATACTATTAGGGGCACTAAGTTCACATAAAAAATTTGAATTATTTTGCTTCATTTCTTGATCAGCCATAAACGCTTGGGGGTTTCAGAAAAATTGCTAAAATTGGATATTACAGCAAAATTTGTGAAATTTTTTTAAAAAATTATTTTCGGTAATGGGGAGAGCTAAAAAGGCTCACTATAATCATTAAATTAACATTAAAATTGAATTGTAAATGATATTTATTTAATTTGTCACAAATACGGGGAAAATTCGGAAAAAAATGTTTTTTTTTTTTGCAATGATCCAATTTATTTATTAATTTTTAAGCTTTATAAAAATTCCGTCCAAGTGTTGAGAGACAATTTAGGAGTCTGAAATGAGAAGTAGTTTATCAAATAATCAGCATTTTTATTTTTAAAATTCGTTAGAGTTAAATTAGTTATTTATTACTAGTGAATTAAAAAAAATGTGTTAACTGAAAGTCCTTCACAGCTCTCAGCTTATTGCACATCCAAATATCTTGCAAAATAATCCAGAACTCAACGCGAGGAGGTGGCTGCACGAGTTCCACCAGCCCTCCACTTAAAAATATTTTATTCACATTGTTTTGCATTCTTCATGCAACAAAGTCCTTCTTCGAATGAAACGTTGACATTTTTATCCTGGATTGTATCTTTGCTCTGACGAAGGTATCTCTGTCTTCATGGCCACATACGTGCATTGCCGCTTCTATCACTACTTTAATTGTTCTTTCCACAGCTTGCGTGTGACTTGGAAAGCGGACTGAAGCTTCATCTTAAACCAAGCCTGATTCTATGTTTCTCTCAATCTCTTCGAATGAAAGATTCTTTGTAATTGGAGGCTCACTAAGATCTGTTGAGAGCCAGTCGATGCAGTCGTAGTACTCAATAGCCATAAAGTTCAGTTTTAGAACCTTAAACTGTCTCAGTCTCCTGATCTCTTTCTTCTTTGAAAGACGGCATTGTTTAATCCTTTTCCATGCCAATATTCTGATTTCTTTGTTTTCGTCTATCGCCATTGCTAATAGTATATTCTCAGGATGGCTATAGTATGCATTTCTTTGAACCACTGAATGCACTATCGTCTTTAAGTCATCAGGGAGGAAGCTTAAGAGTAGAATGAGATAGTACGAGTTCATGCCCAGAGTATGGTTCTCAGTGAGGAAGCTACCAGGGTGAGCAGATGGACCGAGACATTTGTGGAAAATAGTTCTGCTCTCAAACTTCCTCTCTGATGACTTAACGATAGTGCATTCGGTGGTTTAAAGAAATACATAATATAGCCATCCTGAGAATATACTATTAGCAATGGCAACAAACGAAAACAAAGAAATCGGAATATTGGCATGGAAAAGGATTAAACAATGCCGCCTTTCAAAGAAGAAAGAGATCAAGAGATTGAGACATTTAAGGTTCTAAAACTGAGCTTTATGGCTACTGAGTACTACGACTGCATCGACTGGCTCTCAACAGATCTTAGTGAATCTCCAATTACAAAGAATATTTCATTCGAAGAGAAGATTGAGAGAAACATAGAATCAGGCTTGGTTTTTGATGAAGCTTCAGTCCGCTTTCCAAGTCACACGCAAGCTGTGGAAAGAACAATTAAAGTAGAGGACAGAGATACCTTCGTCAGAGCAAAGATACAATCTAGGATAAAAATGTCAACGTTTAATTCGAAGAAGGACTTTGTTGCATGAAGAATGCAAAACAATGTGAATATAATATTTTTAGGTGGAGGGCTGGTGGAACTCGTGCAGCCACCTCCTCGCGTGAGTTCTGGATTATTTTGCAAGATATTTGGATGCGCAATAAGCTGAGAACTGTGAAGCACTTTCAGTTAACACATTTTTTTTTAATTAAATAGTAATAAATAACTAATTTGTAACTCTAACGAATTTTAAAAATAAAAATGCAGATTATTTGATAGACTACTTCTCATTTCAGACTCCTAAATTGTCTCTCAACACTTGGACGGAATTTTTATAAAGCTTAAAAATTAATAAATAAATTGGATCATTTAAAAAAAAAAGCATTTTTTCTGAATTTTCCCTGTATTTGTGACAAATCAAATAAATATCATTTACAATTCAATTTTAATGTTAATTTAATGATAATAGTGGGTCTTTTTAGCTCTCCCCATTACCGAAAATAATTTTTTTAAAAAATTTCACAAATTTTGCTGTAATATCCAATTTTAGCAATTTTTCTGAAACCCCCAAGCGTTTATGGCTGATCAAGAAATGGAGCAAAATAATTCAAATTTTTTATGTGAACTTAGTGCCCCTAATAGTATTTTTAAGTTACACCTATCACTGAAAATATTTAAAAAAAATTTTTGACAAATTTCACGAAAAACATCAAAAATTAGCATTTTTCCGAAACTTCAAGGCGATTGCGGCAGATCAAGAAATTGTGCAAAAAATTTCAAATTTTTTGTGAGTGCTTTGTGCCCCCAATGGCACCTTTTCCGCATATCTCGTCATCGAAAAAAAAATAAAAGTCATTTTCGGCCCACCCTACTGTATATTCCTCACGGTATTTTTACAAAAACATAACACTACTGCTCTAAGAGCACTACGAAGGAGGTTTTTGCGATTGAAGTGAAGTCTATTTTGTTTCATGTGCGTTTTCAAACTAAGTAATTCCATATATATTTTCAGCTTAAATTTTAATCTTTGCGATTTTTTTTTTTTGTTTCATTTATTGTTGTCTTATTTCTTTAAAGCCACATAGAAACTAAATATCTGGCATTTGGCGATACCATGAATTATTTTGTCTCTTTTATTTATTTTTAAAAATAAGCCGAAGCAAGGACTAAACCCAAAACTAACTAAACAAGACTAAAACCAATATGAAAATGAAGAGTAATCAGTTGAATAATTAAATTATTGAAAGTTTTTAAAAAATGTACCAACTAAAAGAAAAAAAAATCTCGTATGGACCCCACAGTACTTCCTTTTACGTGTAAACTTCTTACTAGTTGCCTTAAGTGTTAAAAAAAGTGCTAGGAGTGAGCAAGGTAACAATTCAAATATTACTCCCTTAATCTGCCACGAAACAATGCAAAAAATATTTTACAATGGTTAATTTTCTAAATATTGCTGATTTTAATATCATTCAGTGAATTTTTCGCAAAATATCGCCAATAGCGCCAAGTTGAACCCAAATTCAAAAAATAATTTTTTCGCCAAATTTTTCGCCAACTTGGCGATATGTCGCCAAGTTGGCGGCAAACACTTGGCGACCAAAAGCTTGGCGACATATCGCCAAGTGGTCGCGCCAATTCATATCACTTGAGTTTGCATTGAAATTAACACTGATTTACCCCAAAAAAGGGGTAAAACACCCCCTTGGGAACATTCAAATGCAACCACAAGGAGAGGTGCACAACTAGACCATCCTCAGAGCCTACATACCAAGCTAGAAGCTTCTACGGCATATAGCTTTTAAGTTATGCGACCCACATACGCACATACATCCGCACATACGTACATACAGACGTCACAAGAAAACTCGTCGTAATCAACTCGGGGGTGGTTGAAAAAGATTTTTCGGCTGCTTATATATTGGTAGGTACATATGCACGTGCTGACAGGTCGAAAAAACTACTGAACATTCATTCGGGGGTGAGCAAAATCAAAATTCAGACTCAAATTTGAGTGATTTTTTTTTTTTTTCGCGATCACAATACGTCCTTTACTTCGTAAAAGGAAGTAAAAAGCTGCTGAATAACATGAGAATTCCTATTGAAAAACTCGCCGAATATGCTTTAGCTTTAAATGCTGCATTAATATGTAACATAATCAGCTAAATAAATATATCGAGTCATTGATAAATGCTGAAAACTTCATTAAAATGCAAAATTAGAGATAGAGAAGGATTTTTATGAAATAAAAATTCGGCGTCAATTAAAAACAAGGAAAAATGCAAAAAATCTCAGTTACTAAAATATACTCAAAAGCATTACTGAGAAAAAAATAGACGCTTGTTTTTCAAAATACTGGTGCCACGATATTTCAGAAGCTTCATTATTTAAAAAAAATCCGCCACACAAATTTTTGACGATCGAAAATCATCAAAAGTTTTGAGGGAACTTTTGTTGATGATGAAAATCATCAAACTTTTGATGATTTTGTATGAACTTTTGATGATTCTTTTTGAATATTTTTGTGAGATACTAAATATTGTCAAAAATTAAAACAACTATGTTTAAATTTCTTGCCTATTTGGCATGTTTGACGTTATAATAATTTCTACAAACGTTCCACTAAAATTAAAAACAAATCTTCAAGTAAATAAAACAGACCATTAACTGAAACTAAAATTTCGTTGAAATGGAAAATAATTAAAAAATAACAAAAAACAGTTACTTGCGTATTAACTTCACCGCAGCTAGAGATCTGGCGTTTTTACTTCCTTTTACGTAGTAAAGGAAGTATTGTGATCGCGAAAAAAAAAATCACTCAAATTTGAGTCTAAATTTTGATTTTGCTCACCCCCGAATGAATGTTCAGTAGTTTTTTCGACCTGTCAGCACGTGCATATGTACCTACCAACATATAAGCAGCCGAAAAATCCTTCTCAACCACTCCCGAGTTAATTACGACGAGTTTTCTCGTGACGTCAGTATGTACGTATGTGCGGATGTATGTGCGTATGTATGTGCCTCGCATAACTCAAAAACCATATGCCGTAGAAGCTTCTAGCTTGGTATGTAGGCTCTGAGGATGGTCTTGTTGTGCACCTCCCCTTGTGGTTGCATTCGAATGTTCCCAAGGGGGTGTTTTACCCCTTTTTTGGGGTAAATCAGTGTTAATTTCAATGCAGACTCAAGTGATATGAATTGGCCCTACCACTTGGCGATATGTCACCAAGCTTTTGGTCACCAACTGTTTGACGCCAACTTGGCGACATATCGCCAAGTTGGCGACAAATTTGGCGAAAAAATTATTTTTTGAATTTGGGTTCAACTTGGCGCTATTGGCGATATTTTGCGAAAAGTTCACTGAATGATATTAAAATCAGCAATATTTAGAAAATTAACCATTGTAAAATATTTTTTGCATTGTTTCGTGGCAGATTAGGGGAGTAAACATTTGAATTGTTACCTTGCTCACTCCAAGCACTTTTTTAACACTTAAGGCAGCTACTAAGAAATTTACACGTAAAAGGAAGTAGTGTGGGGTCCATACCAGATTTTTCTTTCTTTTTTTGCGGTTGTTGTTTCTTCGCGCATGTAAGTATTTAAAATCCCCCCAAAACGCCAAATAAACCGCCGAATATGTAGCTGCGGTGAAGTTAATACGCAAGTACGAAAAGCATAATAGGCATTGTTAATTTGGTAAATTTCGCCAAGCCTGAAAGTATTTGCAGTTTTAGAGCTTGAATGCACCACCTTGTGTTGATTTAAGATATTAGCTAAACAGGTAAAACATTGAAATTTAGCGAAGACAAAGCAGATGTCTTTTTCCTCCACCAAACTTTGGTAAAATTACGCTCCAATTTTTCATTGTATTTGCTGTACAGAGCTTTTTTGATTCGGAATTATGGATACAGCGACAACAGCAAAAATCGTTTAAATTTTATCACAGGCAAAGCCGCGGTGGGTAACTCTAGTTTCTCATAAAATGTTTGTTTAATACTCGAACTAATGTCTTTAATGTGAAACTACTGCAAATTAGTTAATATTTGTTACTTTCAAAAACTTGATTAGAGCCTAATTACAACTGTTGTACTTGCATAAATTTGCAATAGTGGAGTTAAATGTGTGAAAATCAAAGTGATTTATCTATATATATAAAGATGACGGTGTTCGTTTGTCTGTTTGTACGTTTGTAACCGCTGGCCAGAAGCCCCCACAGCACCCACGGACCTGAAACTTGGCTCAAAAATTCGAACGTACCCCGCCCTCGTGCACCTCGAAGCCCAAATTTTTAATTTCGAATTAGTTATTTTTAAATTAATTAATTAGTCTCATTTTTGGTGTATCCGCCATAATTGAGGGGGGAAAACCTCCCCCACCCCAAAACATTATATATCGTTGGAAAGGGTTTTTTTTTCTGAAAAAGAAAAGTTTTAGCACGTTTCTGTCCGTTAATTAGGACAGGAGATATTAATTAATCAAATTTAGTCAATTTTCAAGGCCTAACTCTACGCAGAACTGAAACACTAGAGCCATTTTCCTGATCAGCTGCTCTTTTGTCCCTGAAGTTACTTTGTGGTTTAAATTTGCGTATAGATTTAAGCCTTGAAAATTTATTCAATTTGATTAATTAATATCTCCTGTTACTTACTTAACTTTCTGTCTCTTATATTTATTTGGCGAATTGATTTAAATTTTAACATGACTTTAAGTGGAGTTTAAAAGGTTGTGAAGCGCATTTGAACTAAAGGATATAATATTTTTTCTTCAGAGGAGGTTAAAGTGAATTTAAATTTATTAAGTTGACTTCCTCAAAATTCGGGGTTCCCGAAAATGCCACAATGGAACTATCATTGTTAAAAATTTAGGGAAGTCTATTCAGTTCCTCTTCGCATTTGGCGTCGTAAAGTTTGGCGACAATCAGGAAATTTACCAAACCTCCCAGCCAGTGAAACACTACTTTCTCCAACTCAAAGAAAAATAAAACGGTCTGGGAAGGAACAGTAGTTGTTTGCAGTTTAAAGCGTATTTTATTGCATGTTTAAAACATGTATTTAATGCCGCCATCACTAAATTTTTAATAATAATAGTTCCATTCTGACATTTTCTGTAACACCGCTGTTCAGTTAACCGGGAAATTTTCCAAACTCCCCGGCCAGTGAAATCTTGATTATTTGAGGGTCACTGTTAGATTGTAATCACTTCAAAGAGATGGTACGAAAGACATTATATTTCTTTTCTTTTAATGTTCACATTGAAATCATGGAAGAATGGTTGTGGCTGATCTACCTGATACAATCGGTTCCCTATCCTATACTATAATACGAGAGATGTTTGTAACGTCGAAAATCGCCCCGGAATTAATAAACTCCGGTAAACTTGGGGGTCTGGGGTTTTTGGCCACGGGGAATCGATTGGCGCCGGTTTTGAAGCGCTACGGTCGAAAAGTTGGGAGTTACAGATAGGATTCATTAAAAGTTTGAGAAGATTTCTTACTACGCCATTTTCTTTATGGATTACTCTTATTGTTACCGTTTCATAGCAACCGCGTGCTAACAATGGATTTCATATTTAATCCCATCAGCGTAAATTTATATTTTTATGGTATTTGGCAAATAATTTTTGGCAACACGTTAGAATTGTTATTGGTTTTGAAATTTAAAAGAGATCGATCAAAATAAAGTTAGAATTAGGTGTGGACCGCGGTAGAGCCGCTATATAGACATGGCGACGTATCAAGCTTAAATTTCACCACTTTGGATCCAATTCATTAACTTTCATTTTCATTTTTCATTGTTCAGGAATTAGGGTTACCAGAGCAAAGTTTCGGGACATTGCCAAGCTTGGTTAAATTTACGTGAAAAGTTTCCAAAAAGCGATAACTCGCCAGAAAAGACAATCCTTACACACGCGCTGGATCCAAAGTGGTGATTTTGATGCGTCGGCTCGTCTATATAGGGGCCTAAGGCCGCGGTTGTCCAATCGGTTAGTCGTCAGACTCGTAACCGGAGGGTCTCGGGTCGATCATTTAGCCGCCGATCAAAGATCCACCGTCTTCATTAATGGTTGCTGGGGGACGTAAAAAATGTTCGTGGTCACAAAATCCTCCAAGTGAAACGAAACCTCTGGGGGGTGCTGGGCCAAGGGTTTGCTCGGCCCTTGGGCCAGGTTTAAAAATGAGCAGAGCGTTCTTCAGGGCACCATCCCGGTTAAAAAGCGAGTTGTGGTATGAACGGGGGGGGGGGGGAACCTGGAGTGTGAAGTGAAGTGAAAGTCAAAACCAACTGGAACCAAATGCGTACTGGAGAACAGAGACTCTGCATCCATTCGCATCAAATCCTCCCGCGCCTTCGGCGCCAAATGAAATGAAATTAGGTGTGATTTTACGGTGAGCATGGATTAAATAGGGTTGTGTTTTTTAAAATAAATTACGGCTGGTTTGAATGCGTAATTGCAACCAAAGGGTCAAAAATGCTTTTCAAGTTCATCTAAATAAGTACTTCGCACTTTAGAAAAAAACACGAGTTTACAAACCTCTTTTTTTTTAACCGAGCGGGCTCGGTCCCCTGGTACACGTTAGGGGTAATACGAGGAATGGTTGCCAAGTCAAAAATCGCCCCAGAATTAATTAACTCCGGTAAACTTGGGGGGTCTGGGGTTTTTGGTCACGAGGAATCACGGGGTTTGGTTTTTAGCCTACTTTCCCGTTAAAAATAAAAGAAAGACGAAAAAAGTATTAAAAGTAGCTTAATGCATCGAAAAAATATCGCCAAGTCCAAAAAATATCGCCAAGTTAAAAAAATAAAGAGGTAAAATGAATATCGAAAAATTAAAAATTTGAAAGTAGGGTATTGAGATGGGGAATTTGTGTGTCTGTCGGTCTGTCTGTCTGTCCCCCCCCCTAATAACTTTTGAATGAACATTCCGATTTGGACAAACTTTTTTTTGTTGGAAAGATCTCGGCGAGTACAGCTCATTCCCATATTTGATTTTTTGATTTGAACAATTTTTGGTTCAACTTTGAGCCGTTCAAATAACCGGTCCCGCGATACTAACTTTTTAATGAACAGTCCGATTTGAACAAACTTTTTTTTGTTGGAAAGAACTTTTCAAGGATACTTCATTCCCGTATTTACATTTCCGATTTGAACAATTTTTCATTCAACATTGAACCGCTCAAGCAAGCTGTCACCCCTAATAACTTTTGAGTAAACAGTCCGAAAAAAATGACTGACTGTGCAGACGATTTTTTGTTTATTTATTCATTTGTTTTATTGAATTTATTATTATTATTATTATTATTTTTGGCAGACGATTTTTTTTGTAACAAAAATGTTTCATTCACTAGGGCATTTTATTCTTAATTTATATTTAACAACTGGCAACGGATTAAAAGTGAAATTCGAGACATTTTATCAACGGACGAGTTTTTTTTTTTTTCTTTTTTTTCTTTTTTTTTCTTTCTTTGATAAAATGTGTTTTGATGTACTTTGTACTTTTAATTTTTTTTTGAAAACAATTGAGGAATTTTTCTACGGAAGAACTGTAACAGTTACATTCTTTAAAAGGTGCGACAAAACTTTATTTATTCATTTATTTACTTTTTATGTGTCTATTTCATCTGATGAGAGAGGTATATTTTGCTTTTAAAGGTATGTTTGACATAATTTTTAGTCTTAGATAATCAAGAGAATAATGATCAGATGCTAGAATGCCGATGTCGATGTACGGGAAAGTAGGCTCGTTTAGTTCTTGACAGAACTTCTTGTTCTAAATAAATTTGTCAAAATTATTGAACTTCAACACACTTCAATCTTTACACTGCTCACTTTGTACCATTTCTTTAATTGTATAGTTTTTTTTTATTATCACTTACATTTTATTTTCTATGACTTTTCAAACTTAATCTTTGTATAGAATAATTCCCTTTCCGAAACTTTGTTTAGAATAGTTTACAATGGTGCACTTTAACCGGTTATCTTTTCACCAATGGTTTCACAAATTTTCTTATGGCATGTGATGTTTTGATAAATCACAATTGAAAATTTAAATCTTCGAGTTAGCTTCGACACCTGTTTTCCTCGAGCGGAGCTCGGTCACCCGCTGGTGTTAATAAATTTAGATTTGGCGACCAATTTTACATTGAAATTACGGTTAAATCGGTGAATTATATTAAATTTCAAGGGCAATATTGCTGTGGTCGTTGAGAGTTTTCGAAAATCTTGGCTCTACAGTTGTGTCAAAAGTTCCATTGAAACGTAAAAGTTTCGCTAAAAATAAATAAGTTAGTCACACACACACACACACACACACACACGAAAAGAAGTCTTAAGAGTGAGTTAAACTTTATTTAGTTAACTTCCTTTACATTTATTGCACGGGCATCGCCGTGCGGGTACTGCTAGTCTGATATAAACGATGCTTTGCTATTGTGCCAAATGTATCTGGGCGCATTAAAGCAACATCATTAAGTATAAAAAAAAAAAGCAGCGTGAGCAACATGGAATCGAATTTCAATGCGAGTCCCAGTGCGCGGTAATTCTCAAGCGAAGAGCGCACTCTGTAAATGGGGTTTCTTTACAAGCGTATTATCAATACGGAGAAAGCAGCATCCGCGCTTGTGCCGACCGAGTTTTTTCACTTCCTTAAAGTATCCGATTAGGTTGAAAAGGTGATTTTTGATCAAAATACACTTTTCCTACAAACAGTTTCATTGAAAACCCCCGCTTTGTAAGATTATAAAACAGCTTGGATTTTTTATCGATGTGTATTACAACTCAAGTTATAAGTATTTTAATACTACTACATTTCTGCAGTAATAACCCTGTAGGCCAATCTTTATTTACGTTTTGTGAAGAATTGCATTTTCACTCGATACTCGCTACGGAAAACATGATTCTGCAACTTCTATTCAATATTGATACTTGAAATTTAGCATACATGTTTTGTAAGTACTTGTGAGTGTAACAGATCGCAGATTTTGTAATTGATAAAATATTTTTCGATTTACTGGCATTTTATTTAAAAAAAGTAAATAATTTTAGAGAAATTTCCGTATAAATTCAGGTAATTCAGTATAAATCTTAGAATTCTTGAAGTATTTCTTAGCCTGCGGTCTATTCCAGTTAGAACATTTGTTCATGTAAAATAATCTAAGTAAATTGCATGTAACTAGTTAATTTTTCTTTACTTAGTGTTTCTCCTAACTTGTAATTTTTTGTCATTTTTACTAAAAAATTGCCAATTTTGTAAAACTGAACGATTTTTTAATACATCTTGATGTAAAATATGTATTTTAAGACATTTCTGTTTCTAAAAAAACATTAATATTTTGTTCAATAAGATTTTTCACAAAAACTGCTCCGAACCTAGTCGGATACCTTAAGCTGTGCCAATCTGTAGAAGGGATTCCCCCCCCTATTTTTAGGGGATGGTGGGGGGGGGAGGAGTCTTGAATTTGGGGTTTTTGACGCAGACGGCAATGTCTTTCAAACAAAATTTATTTATGTAACATGATGATATTTTCTTTGGTATTCTTCGTCAGGGGCCACTGGAGATTTGCGTATGCCAGAAATAAACCTCGGGGATCTTTATGGGGCTGAGATGCAAAGGGGTGAAAACGCCGACTTGTTCTGTCGTGTAAATAGTTCTCAGTCGCGTCTTCAATATTTTTCTTGGCTACGGACTGTCGGTTTTCTTAGCGGCGTGCATTTGGTTCTCTTGGTGAGCGGAAAGCTCTCGCGTCATTAGATTCAATGTCCTCTAGACAACACACCATGTTTGAAGCTATACAATGACCTTCATCACTCGTTATTAATTTGAATTTTGCAATCAGGAATTTAAATCAGGTTTTTCTCAATTGAAGAGCTAGAGAGATGAAGAGGTTATGTGACAAAACAGAAATTGCGAGTAATGGAAGATCAAAATTATATTGTTGCATTCGTTGTAGCTTTTTAATGCGTTTTTATTAGTTTCACATGTAGGTTTGTTTGTATATGTAACTCTGAATAAAAGATAAAATTCACGTTTTTTTGCATAGACATTGGAAACGCTCGCTCACCCTAGAGCCGCTATATACGAGCCTTAGCTCACCCTCTAGCGGGCGCGAGCGTTTCCAATGTATATGATTTTAAGTAGAGCCACTGTATAGGGGCCTTAATTATAAGTGTTTCAGTTGTTAGAATGTAACTCTGAATAAAAGATAAAATTCACATTCTTTGCAAATATAAAAGTAATATATTTAATACTACAGTAACCCCTCGTTATATCGCGCTTTTCGGGGGCCAAGAAAAAAGCGCGATATATTCGAAAGCGCGATATAACCGAGGTCATTAAAAATAGCTTTCTATCCAGCATGCAAGTAAATTATACATTAGGGTGGGTCGAAAAAAGCTTTTTTTTTCTGATCAATTTCTAATAGCACGGAAAACTTGCCCATGGGCATCCTAATAACGGGAAAAATAATAAAAAAAATAATTAATTACTTTTGTAATCGCGCAAGAGCTCTAAAGTTTAGAAAAAAAGAGAAATTTCTGTCATTTTTAAAAATGAATATCTTTTTCAAAAAATATTTTTTTTAATTTCTAATAGTGCGGAAAACTTGCGAATGGGTATTATAATAACGAGAAAAATAATGAAAATAATATTTAGTTACTTTTGTAAAAGAGCAAGAGCTCTAAAGTTTAGAAAAAAAAGAGAAAAATCTGTAATTTTTAGAGATGAATTTTTTTTTCAAAAAATATTTTTTTTTATTTCCAATAGTGCGGAAAACTTGTGCCAGGGCTTCCTAATACCAGCAAAAATAATTTAACAAAGAATTAATTATTTTTGAAACCACGCAGAAGGTCTAAAATTTCGAAAAAAATAGAGAAATCTAATTTTTAAAAATATATAATTATTTAAAAAAATATTTTTTATATTTAATAGTATAAAAACTACTTTTGTAGTTATAGAAATTGGTTTAAAAAAACTTGGGGTACGTTGCCGTTCGTTTGAATTTGCACAAAAACCCTAAAAATCTTTTTTTTTTTTTTGGAAAAAATCACATATCGCAGCTTATTGCACATTTCAGCATATTTTTTACAGATTCTAAAATAATACTAAATCGAGTCCCACCCACATCCTACCCAATCAACCAACCATTTTGGGTGTGCTTACTTACACCCTTTGAATTCTGACTTCGAATCAAATTTTTGCATTAAAGATCTTGATTTTAAGGTTGTCTTAATAAAACCCTCTCGGTTTTCATTCCCGCTAACTTTAGCAGCAGCCTCTGTAACTAGTTTTACACACCTCTCCACTGACTGAGTGTGGCAGGGAAATTTCAAGTAATCAAATTCTGGAAGGGTTTTTTCTTTCAATAGGGTTGAAATATTTTCTGTAGACATATTTGACAGAAGGGGTGGAGGTGTCAGCTTACAATTAGTCCAATCAATTAGTTCAGGATAGTCAGTGGCTTCAAAGTTAATTGAAGAAAGCTTGAAAGCTCTAATGTGGCCCACTACTGGCGGCTCATCTCTGGCTTTCGGTGTCTTCTGTAGCCTAACTCTCTAATGTGCTGTCTGTCATCCATTATTATCGCCAGCAGGAGATTCTCTGGATGGCAGAAGAAAGAGTTTTTCTGAATGACTGGATCGATTATTTTTTTTATGTTGTCCGGAAAATGTCTGGTTGTTTGAATGATCTTTAATACGTGCTTCGGACCATCTTTCCCAGTGTTGTGCACTTAAATATTGAGCCAAACAGGAGCGTAAGTCTTTACAATGTAATTTGCAAGGGTCTTCATTTCGCTTGTCGGACTTATTTGGGAAACAAAGTCTTAACACCCGGTTTGCACAAGTTAACCATCTGGAATGGCTGAGGGGTCCAGGATTTTTAGCTGCTAATTCTGGATCACAGCTTCCTGTGCTGACTGCTTGAACAATGTCTAAAAGATATTTCTAATCTTTACTGAGGTCAGTTTTATTTATTGTGATGGTAATACATTCATGCATAGAAAGTTTTTCTCTTTTTTCTTCTCTTTTAGCCAGTTTAACTGTCTCTTTTCTATCCAACGTTTTTCCCGTTATTAGGATGCCCATGCGCAAGTTTTCCGCACTATTAGAAATTTAAAAAAGTATTTAAAAAAAATATTCATCTTTAAAAATGACAGATTTTCCTCTTTTTTTCTAAACTTTAGAGCTCTTGCGTGATTACAAAAGTAATTAATTATTTTTTTAATTATTTTTCCCGTTATTAGGATGCCCATGAGCAAGTTTTCCGTGCTATTAGAAATTTAAAAAAGTATTTTTTGAAAAAAATATTCATCTTTAAAAATGACAGATTTTTCTCTTTTTTTCTAAACTTTAGAGCTCTTGCGCGATTACAAAAGTAATTAATTATTTTTTTAATTATTTTTCCCGTTATTAGGATGCCCATGCGCAAGTTTTCCGCACTATTAGAAATTTAAAAAAGTATTTTTTGAAAAAAATATTCATCTTTAAAAATGACAGATTTTTCTCTTTTTTTCTAAACTTTAGAGCTCTTGCGCGATTACAAAAGTAATTAATTATTTTTTTTATTATTTTTCCCGTTATTAGGATGCCCATGGGCAAGTTTTCCGTGCTATTAGAAATTGATCAGAAAAAAAAAGCTTTTTTCGACCCACCCTATTATACATGCACGTACATAAAAATTCATTTATTCGAACATTAGATTTTTTTTTTCAGTCAAAAGTTACAAAAAAATACAACTTACCGCAGTTGTTGTTACAATGTGCAGGTCTTAAAAAATATGTATACAGACATAAAATTAACCTATTGTTTTGGTGAAATAAGAATCCAAAGTCGTATAGAAGAACCTTCGTTTTGTTCATTGATGACAAAATAAATGAGAAAGAGACCTTTTCTGAGCACCTTACATATTTTCTCAAAAATGGTTTCGAACTAAAAGTTTTTTTTTTTTTTGGGAGACAAAAGAAAAGAGCGATATATCCGAATGAGCGATATAACGAGGGGCTACTGTATTACTAACACTAAGGACTAAACTATGTTTCATTTTGATGTATTATAAGTGCATGTTGGTTTGATTAACTCTAAAAGCGTATTTTTTTGCTTTTTACTTTCTTCTATATCTAATATATAGAAGAAAGTATTGGTTTCGTGAAAATTTTCGAATGTCGAATTTTGACGGATTTGCACGTTTTGAGGTGCGCTGAGTCCATTTCGACCATTTTTGGAAAATGTCTGTCTGTGTGTCTGTGTGTGTCTGTGTGTGTGAGTCTGTATGTGTGTGACCAGTTTTTGTGGCCGCGCTAGAGCAAAAACTACTGCATGAAATCGAACAAAAATTTTTGCACATATGTACCACTATGTGAACTGGTGCACCTGACTTTTTTTAGCGAATTCCTCCAAGGGGGGTGGAGCAATCGCACGTGTTCTGCGCGGAGGTGATTGCTATATCTCAGGAAGTAACCGGCGGAATCAAACGAAAATTAGTCCATAGGTAGACCCTACTGAGTAAAGGTGCTGATTCAATTTGTTTGTCAATATCTCAAAGGGGGGTGGAGCAATCGCACGTGTTCTGCGCGGGGGTGACTGCTATATCTCAGGAAGTAACCGGCGGAATCAACGAAAATTGGTCCATAGGTAGACCCTATTGAGTACAGGTGCTGATTCAATTTGTGTGTCAATATCTCAAAGGGGGGTGGAGCAATCAAAAGTGCTTATTTTGTCATTGCACCTACTGTATCTCGGGAAATATTGCTGCGATTTGAATGAAATTTGGAATAACACTAACCCAATATGGAAGCAAGCATCGATTAAATTTTGGCGCCAATCGCCCTAGGGGAGGGTGGGGTGATTTTTGCGCTTAGTCAACAATGCGAAAAATTAATTCATTAAAAAATCGCTTTCACGCTATTTAATTATAAAAACATCTGAAAACTTTCAATCATTTGAAATTTTTAACTGTTGCCAATTTCTTTTTACTAACAAATAAAATGTTTGCAATTAATCTAAACAAGGCTTTTGCAATGATTTCCAATTTCGCTCATTGATTCTGCATTTGCAGGGTTATTACGATAATTGGGAAATTGGAGCTGTCTCCAATTATTCGAGCGAGTACGTATTTTATTTTGTAACCGGAATTCATAAGATAGATATAGAAGAAAGTTTCGTGACGGCCACGACAGCTAGTTTTAAACTATACATGTAACAATTTGTTTTCTGGTTTTGTCATTAGTGTGCGTATGAAATTGGTCTAGTGACATCTCCTTTGTGATGTACCAAAGTTTTATTTTCTTACCTGTATCCATTGTTTACCATTGTCCAGAGTGTTCATTTTTACTTCTTTTTACGTAGTAAAGGAAGTGATCGCGAAAATAAAATTCACTCAAATTTCGGTCTAAATTTTGATTTTGCTCACCCCCGAATGAATGTTCAGTAGTTTTTTCGACCTGTCAGCACGTGCATATGTACTTATCAGCATATAAATAGCCGAAATATCCTATTCAACCACCCCCGAGATAATTACGACGAGTTTTCTCGTGACGTCTGTATGTGCGTATATGTATGTCGCAGAACTCAAAAACTATATGCCGTAGAAGCTTCTAGTTTGGTATGTAGGATCTGAGGATGGTCTAGTTGTGCACCTCCCCTTGTGGTTGCATTCGAATGTTCCCAAGGGGGTGTTTTACCCCTTTTTGAGGGGTAAATCAGTGTTAATTTCAATGCAGACTCAAGTGATATGAATTGGCGCGACCATTTCGCGATATGTCGCCAAGCTTTTGGTCGTCAAGTGCTTGACGCCAACTTAGCGACGACAAATTTGGCGAAAAAAAAATTTTTTTGAATTTGGGTTCAACTTGGGCGATATTTTGCGAAAAATTGACTCAACGATGTTAAAATCGGCAATATTTAGTAAATTAACCGTTGTAAAACATTTTTTTGCATTGTTTCGTGGCAGATTAGGGGTTTAAATATTTGAATTGTTACCTTGCTCACTTCAAGCACTTTTTTTAACACTTAAGGCAACTACTAAGAAATTTACACGTAAAAGGAAATAGTGTGGGGTCCATACCAGATTTTTAAAAATGTAACATACCCCCTCCTTCATCCTATCAGGCCTTCAATTATGATTGTGGTAGGAGCCATTTATAGAAACAAGAAAGAAAACGAATTAGCTCCTATCATAATCATAATTGTGAAAAACCAGATTTAAATTCAAGATGTCAAAATTCAAATTAAAACTGGCTATTAATTTTTCTCCAGGGCCAAAATCTTCAAGCCCTTCGGTGCTAAACATGCACGAGGCATTCGGAATTCTCAGCAAGCAGAAGTACAAAGTCGAGATTTGTCCCTTGCTTGTCATGGAGGTGAAGGAAAACGAAATCATGAGGTAAGTGCTAAGTGATTTCCGGTCCAATGGTGAATATCTTCTAGGACAGAGAAATTTAAGTTGTCAACAACCGCATTTTTGCTTAGCTTGGAGGCTGTCCATAAATGATGTCATGCTTTTTTTTTTGGGGGGGGGGGAGGTCACGAATAGGGAAGCACCGATAAGCAAATTGGCCGATTACCGATTAATTGGCTGTTGATAATCGGCCGATTAATTGGCATTGCCGATTATTGATCTGGATGATTGTTTTTAATTCTTCCAATTTTACCATCACTGATTTTTCTTTCTTATACAATTCCGAGTTTAGAAATAGTAAATAATATATTTCTGAGAGAAGGTTTTTTTTCCTTCCGTGTTCCTAATTTTCTCGTAATAATTTCAAAATGTTATCAAATTTGTTAAAACCAATTTAAATATTTTTTTCAATAATATTGCATTAACACATTGTTAATTATGTTAATTTTACATAAAAATTTAAAAAATGGGTCGAGGGTATTCTGTGGTGAGCACTCCCATTTAGGAGTACTTTTAATTTAAATTTTTCAGTTATTAGTAGCCATTTAATTCAAGACTTTTTTCCTTTGAAAATTAGAGGTTATCTTAAAGCACTGTGCTAAGGAGAATAGTGTCGACACATGAAAGTGTTGCAATGTTGCAAATATTGTCTATGTGTACAATTCAAAGTTGGAGAATTAATGTATTAAAACTTTCAACTGTGAGTAATGTTATTACTGTTGATAAAATTATTCATCATAGTTTCTTAGTGAAGGTATATTTCAAAGAATAATATTTAAAAAATATTTTTTCTGCCGATTAATCGGCGCAATTTGACCCCAAAGTGGCCGATTATGGCCGAAAAATTGATACTGCCGATTAATCGGTGCATCCGTAGTCACGAAATTGTGAGTTTGGGACAAGGAGGAGGAATGTGGTAGAATCAGAATATGGCGATGAAAAATAGCGAGACTTGTGACAAAAAGGGAAGTTGGGTAAGTTGAAGCGGGGCACTTTGTGACAACGGGAGGAGGGGGAATGTGAAGGGGGTGAATGTGGAGGGGTGAAATTTTAAGGAGGCTCAGATATTTCCCCCATATGGTTTAGAAGGATATTTTTCAGATGCAAATCATGTGACATCATTTATGAATAGCTCCTAGGTGGATTTAGGAGTTTGGAGGGGGCGGGGGGAAGATTACCCAGGACAAAACAGAGTGTCCGGGGACTTCGGAAAATTTTGTAAATTTACCTTTAAAATATTGGCTTTTAATTGATTTCAGATCTGATTTGAAAGCAGTTTCCTAAAATAATGAACACGAAATTCATTCTATGAAAAAGCTGCCATCATCTCCATCACATGACGCTCGTTTATTTCATTAAAAAGTAGTGAATTTAATGAATAATGGTCGAAATTTTGTTGGTTAAGAAATGACAAACCGGTGTGGGATTTCTTAGGCAAAAAACTTTGTTCATCACTTTTTCAAATTACTTTTTCATGAAATATAGGAGCATTATGTGAGGGACAAAGTGGCTGCGTGTTTTCTTGGAATGGTCTTTATATGTGCAATACACCGCCAACTCGTTCATTTCGATCCATGGACTGCAGTTTCGGGCTTATTAGGCCCTCATCAGCATGGAATACTAAAGTAAACGAGTTGGAGGCAAAAATCCTCTTATAGGGCAAAGAGAGTCGAAAAAAACTGGTAGCTAATGTGAAATTAGAATACCAGCGAGCGACCACACATGGGAACGGTACAACTCGTAAATTTAAAGGCAGAGCTCGGGTATAAAGCAGTGAGTAACCGCCTCCTAAGCAAGAGCATAATATTAACAAGTGCAGAACACCAAGATTTATGATTTGATAAAGATAATCTATATAGCAATTATATTATGAGGATACTTCCATCATTCTTTTTTTTATTGACAAAGAGAAAAGCAAAAGAAAAGAAAAAAAAATAAGTGAATATTAAATTTTAAAAAAATGTTAAAAACAATTTTAATCAATGAAAATACTTGTATACTAAATATGAGGGAATAAGTTTTGACTTAAATTGACCGCCCCAAAGTGCAGAGAACTGTTGCTGATGAGTTGAATTCATTTTGAGCTACCAGTTCGGATATAATCACAGCTTCAATGAGATGACATCTGCCCCAGCTTGGTTACTGTCAATTCTAAACTGGTGAGTCCATAACGAGGACGAAACTTCAGTCTCTAGATGGTATAATCGGGTTTTTGGTATATCGCATGTACTTCCTTTCTGAGTTTACCGCTACTCATGAAAGTCTTTTCTAAGGATGTACCGATAAGCAAATTGGCTGATTACCGCTTATTCGGCCGTTGATAATCAGCTGATTTATAAAAAGGATGATTGTTTTTAATACTACCAATTTCACGATCATTGTTTTTTCTTTCATTTACAGTTCCGATTTTTGAAATAGTCATTTATTTCTGAAAGAAATTTTATTTCTTTTCCATTTTCTTAATTTTTGCATCAAAATGCTTACAATTTTTTAGAACCAATTTTCATCCTTTAGGCATTAAAATAAAATTAACATATTGGCAATTATGTCAACTAGACATTAAAAAAAAAGAAAGAAGAAAGGGAGTCTGTGCTGAGCGCTCTAATTTTGGAGGGCTTTTTCAAATTTTAGTAGCAATAAAGAATTTTATTCCTTGAAAAATAGAGGTTATCTAAAAGCATCATGCTTTCGAGAAAAGTATCCACACTTGAAACATTTTGCAAATTCGTCAATATGTATACATTTCTTCAAAATAGGAAATTTAATTTATTAAAAACTTTACATCAGGGAGGATTATTATTACCATCAATAAAATTACACATTAAAGTTTCCTGATGAAGATACACTTAAAAAAATCTGGTATGGACCCCACACTACTTCCTTTTACGTGTAAATTTCTTAGTAGTTGCCTTAAGTGTTAAAAAAAGTGCTTGGAGGAAGCAAGGTAACAATTCAAATATTTACTCCCCTAATCTACCACGAAACAATGCAAAAAATATTTTACAATGGTTATTTTTCTAAATATTGCTGATTTTAATATCATTTAGTGAATTTTTCGCAAAATATCGCCAATAGCGCCAAATTGAACCCAAATTCAAAAAATAATTTTTTCGCCAAATTTGTCGCCAACTTGGCGATATGTCGCCAACTTGGCGTCAAACACTTGGCGACCAAAAGCTTGGCGACATGTCGCCAAGTGGTGGCGCCAATTCATATCACTTGAGTCTGTATTGAAATTACCCCATTGATTTACCCCAAAAAAGGGGTAAAAGACCCCTTTAGGTAATTTACTCGGGGGTGGTCGAAATTGATTTTTCGGCTGTTTGTATGTTGTTAGGTACATATGCACGTGCTGACAGGTCGAAAAAACTACGCGACATTCATTCAGGGGTGAGCAAAATCAAAATTTAGACCGAAATTTGAGTGAAATTTTTTTTGTGATCACAATACTTCCTTTACTACGTAAAAGGAAGTAAAAAGAAAAAAAATCCGTCGATTATTTAGCATAATTTTGCCGATTGTTAATAAACTGCCAGGAGGCCGATTACTCGGTGCATCCACAACTTATTTTACCAGTGGCGTATATGCTTGAATTTTGGAGGGGGCCGATGTAACCAAGTATAGCCAAGTTTATTTCACACTTTAGGGAAATTGTGGTGGTTCGGGAACCAGCTACTAGAAATGTCTTGCAATTGATGTCCTGAAAAGCCATTTTAGACTAGCGTTAATGAAGATAGGAAAAAAGTATGGATTCAGAAGCTGCCCCCACAAATTTTGCGACATTGCAGCTTTAAATTCGCAATTTTGTGTTATAGTTCGTTGAAAGAAAACGAAGTGGTAGGGGGCTCTCTCTCAGAAAATTTTCGAAATTTAAAAAGAGGTTTGAGGGTTCTCCTGGAAATTTTTCGGCTTTCGTTGAGGCTCTAAGCTGCAAGTTTAAATTAGAAATTCGGAACTATTTCTTTCTGAAAACACATTCTAGAATTATTTTGGGACAATTTTGCTAGATTTTGGGAGGGGCCCGGGTCCCCTGGGCCCACCCCTTATATACGCTCTTGTATTTTACAACAGCATACATTTCTTTTCAGGCGCCACCTGGTGCCTCAACACTACGCCGGGGAGGGGCGGTGGCTGCTGTTCGGCCAGCGCGTCTTCGTCTTCCTCGGCCACGCCTTCGTGGAACACCGCTCTCTGCCCAATCCCGCCCTCACCTGCCTCGTCTTCCTCAACAAGGGAATGAGAATCACCATGGACTACTACAAGTGTCGCGGTGAGTTCGTATTTGTAGCTGGAATTTAAAGCACGAGGATTCTTTTATTTAAGCCTGAAAAATTTAGACGACAGAAAAAAAGCTATTAAAAGCAGGGCCCGATTAAAATATTACCAGGCCCTAGGTCAAATACTTTTTTGGGGTCCGCTGTACTGAGGTTTTAAAACTTTAGGCATTAGATGAAACAAATTTAGCCATTGACTAAAGCAATTTTGTTTAACACTAAACAGGGGTAGTTTGGGGGCCCCTAGGCCATGGCCTAGTTGGTCTATTCAGTAATCAAGCCCTAATTAAAAGGTTAAACGAGCCCTCCTCGAACAGGAAATATACTGCTGTGCTAAGCGCAAAAGCGATACCTGCAGTTGCTCTCAAACTGAGATATTACTCTTTAAATTTTTACGCCATCATGTATTTGATTTAGATGAAACTTTTTCAGAATTTTTTAAAAAATATTTCCCGTTCTCAAATCTGTACCTCAGAATCAGACTAACGTAAGTCCATTTTCGTCATTTTTCGGTAGAGGGGAAAAACGATTGTCGAATACATCGTTGTTCCCGTCTACTAAAAAATGACGAAAATGGACTTACGTTAGTCTGGTTCTGAGGTACAGAAATGACCATTAAATTTTGTATTTAGGTAAAATACGTCACAAAGAGCCACCAGGTGGCGATAACTCAATTTTGTTAAAAAGTGCAGATACGACTTTTGTGCCTAGCACGGCAGTATAGGGCTCCAGCTACAGGGACAACACAGCTTTGGGGTGCTCCAGCGGTCCGCTTTGGAAACAAAACTCACTCATACTACAAAAAATATTTCTATAAGTGGGCCAACATAATTCAGATTAAAGTTTATCCCTCGCTCTATTTGCAGACACATAGCATTTGTGCATTACATATGCTAGCACTGTAATTCTCAGCAAATAAGGGTGGTTCGTCATTGAATCAAATTTCTCACATCACATAATTAGTATAAGAGTACATATATTGAAATTGATCCCGTTATCTTTAAAACTGAATTTAAAACCTGAGACTGGGATTTTTAAGCAGTTTTCCAGTCATTTTCGGGCCTTCTGAAAATTCTATGGAGAAGCTCAAGCTACCTGAACCTGTTGGGTAATCAAGTCCTGCCTGTAAGCAAGAATTAATAATTGTTTATTACAAAAAAAAAAAGTCTCAAACTGAAATTTTAAAACTCTTTAAAACAAACAACTAATTAAATGTCGCCAAAACTTCCCATAATTTTTTCTTTTAGATTTTTACTGTATTTTTGTTTTCGATATTTTTTTTTTTTTTTTTTTATATTCAGTATTTTTTACCAAGTTTATCATTAAGAGAAAAATTTACTATTGTGTGTTTCATTTGCAGTTAGTTTTCTCTTTTTTTTACTTAAAACAATCTAATCTTCTCCTGACGCAATAAGGAAGGGGGTTGATGTGTCTTTGTGGTGTGGATCTGTTTGTGCCCTGGAGCACCCTGATGGGAGGTCACTGTAACCTCCGAATAATTTCTGTGTTCGGCACATTTTGCTGACGATTCGGCAATTTTAAGACAATAAATTGCAACATTGAGATTATTTGTTCTTTTTAGTTTTTAGAATTGCTTTTTTAAAGATGCCTAATGCTTTTCTCAGTAACGACATGTGTGCATGCTTGTATGTTATCATTCGGTAAAATTGGAACTTCATTCGGCAAATTGATAATTGCGAAGCGAGATAATTCGTAAGATATCCCACAATGAAGCGAGATAATTGTGGGATATCTTACGAAATGTTTTCTCGTTTAATTAATTTGGTTTTCGTTCAGATATTTGTGATGATATGGGCAACAAAAATCATATAGCTAATATGTTTTCTTTTCTTTCAGATTGCCATATTATGTGCGAGACAATCAACATAGAAAATGTAAATAATCCATGTCCCAAAAGTACAATACTCTCCGTAGCAATGTGAGTAAAAATGAACATTTAGAATGTATTTCGCTTACTGCTTAAAGAATATTTCGGTACCTCAGAACCAGACTAAGATTCTACATACCAATGCCCTATTAAAGTGAAAATCGCCATTTTTGGACTTACGTCCTTCTGGTTCTGAGGTACAGGTTTTACACCAACTTTTTGTACTGAAAGGCTCTAAAGCTGTAAATCAAAATGGCATTTTCAACAGAGTCAACAGAGCAGAATATTTTTAAGCGATAAGTCCGTTTCATAGCATAAACTATTCTGGAAATTATTTTTTTTTACGTTTTACAAATTTTTTAATTATGAAAAACAAGACACATTTAAAAATCGCACAAAAAAAAAAGCAATCTTCGATATCATCGAATCAATTATGCAAGTTAGCATCTCTCAAGTATTCGAGTCACAGAAAAATTGGCATTTTATCCTGCAAATGACAGATCCAGACATGTGACCCAAATAAAATGAAAAACACTGAAATTACGTCGCTGTGTGAGCAAATACAAAATTGTTGATATTACACCTGCAGGTTCAAACAGGGGCATTTGGTTCTATGTAGCCAACTATTTAAATTTGATGCATGAAATTAATTGGTAGATGTTAAATTTAACTTGTGATGACCATTCTTTTTGTTCTGCATTCAGTATTTTGCTATTTCAAAAAATACTGAATTCAGTAAAAATACTGAAAAATCACATGTCTGCAGCTCTTATATTTCATGAAAAGTAATTTTAAAGGGCAATTAATAAAATTGAAATCATAAACATAAGTGTGATTTTTTTTTACAAGCCAGCAAAATATTTTGTTCATTACCTTTTAAAATTATTTTCATTGAAATATGGGCCATCACATTCTAGTGAGCACGGAAGTTTTTTTCATGGAATGGGCCATGTGATACTGAATCAGTGCAAGAAATAAATAGTCGATAGTCTCATTTTGCAACCAAAAATTTAGATTTTCGACCACAGGTGCCAAATTTGACCCCTCAATCTTTGGTTCACGTTCAAACTTTTCTGTCTTGTCTCATTTGGGTTAAGACCTGCGACTTCAAGAAGGATAAATCAATACAAGTAATTTTCAAATACAATCAGTTTTGTATTAAAAAAATATTTCTTTTGTACATTTTACAAATATGCTATCAGTAGCATGCAAAATAGAGCAGTTCATATTACTTTTAAAAACTACTCCTAGGTTTTTCGTTTTGAGGCCTAAAAGCTTATACTAGGCACCATGATGCCTAGATTTAATTTCCTATTCATAATGCTGTTGAATCCTACAATCCAAAAATTTCTGACATACTTATTTTATCTTCCAGGAACTTTCCTTATGACTCTATGGCAGAACCGTGAAAACGCAGTAAAATTTATCTGTTGTTCAGAGTCCAGAGGAATGAACCCCCTGAATGAACTTTCCTGACCACACATGATCTTTGGAAGGAGATATCATGGTTTTCAGCCAAAGATAGCACACATTCATGTGGCATTGCAAGATACTTGGCAGAAAGAGCAACTTCGTAGATGGTTCTTTACTTTTGAGCAGTTTTTAAGATGACGACTACCAGACAATTTAGTAAATACTTTCGCAGCACAGTGAGCACACTATTTTGTTTGGCAACTGTTTGGATCCCTGCTATCAAAAACCAACTTAAAGAAAAAGATAACCCAATCTTCAACTTTCACAAAAATGTATTAAAGCTGAAATGTTGTAGTTGCTGCGCATACAGATTTGTGAAACGAATTTGTAACAAAAGTATAATATTAAACCTTCCTGCTATCACAGATTAGTCTATTTTACATGGCTTGACACTTTACTTTTGAGCTAATATTACCCTACTAGGCGTTGTGAGACTCATATGCAAGGGTAAAAACTGCATGTCATTCAATTTTTTTTCACTACTATTTACTGTAAAAAAATGGCTCCTCAAGCAATTTCTTTGGCTCCATTGTCCGAGAACATTTGAATGAGGCCATTGTAAAGACATAGAAAATAGAATTACCAATTTAAGGAGGAATATTTTTTTGTCTGAAACTGGCATTGCAAGGTAAATCTGAAAATGACAATGTAGACGAAAATAGAGATAGTTTTTTTAGGAAGATTCATTGGAGATAAATAGGGATAATACGCTGAATTTACATTACAAACTTTTAACTAGCTGTCGTGGCCGTCACGAAACTTTCTTCTATATCTATCTTATGAATTCCGGTTACAAAATAAAATACGTACTCCCCCGAGTAATTGGAGACAGCTACAATTTCCCAATTATCGTAATAACCCTGCAAATTCAGAATCAATGAGCGAAATTGGAAATCATTGCAAAAGCCTTGTTTAGATTAATTGCAAACATTTTATTTGTTAGTAAAAAGAAATTGGCAACAGTTAAAAATTTCAAATCATAGAAAGTTTTCAGCTGTTTTGATAATTAAATAGCGTGAAAGCGATTTTTTAATGAATTAATTTTTCGCATTGTTGACTAAGCGCAAAAATCACCCCACCCTCCTCCTGGAGCGATTGGCGCCAAAATTGAATCGATGCTTGCTTCCATATTGGGTTAGTGTTATTCCAAATTTCATTCAAATCGCAGCAATATTTCCCGAGATACAGTAGGTGCAATGACAAAATAAGCACTTTTGATTGCTCCACCCCCCTTTGAGATATTGACACACAAATTGAATCAGCACCTGTACTCAATAGGGTCTACCTATAGACCAATTTTCGTTTGATTCCGCCGGTTACTTCCTGAGATATAGCAGTCACCCTTGCGCAGAACACATGCGATTGCTCCACCCCCCTTCGAGATATTGACAAACAAAATGAATCAGCACCTGTACTCTAGAGGGTCTACCTATGAACCAATTTTCATTTGATTCCGCCGGTTACTTCCTGAGATATAGCAGTCACCCTCGTGCAGAACACGTGCGATTGCTCCACCCCCCTTCGAGATATTGACAAACAAAATGAATCAGCACCTGTACTCAATAGGGTCTACCTATGAACCAATTTTCGTTTGATTCCGCCAGTTACTTCCTGAGATATAGCAGTCACCCTCGTGCAGAACACGTGCGATTGCTCCACCCCCCTTCGAGATATTGACAAACAAATTGAATCAGCACCTGTACTCAGTAGGGTCTACCTATGAACCAATTTTCGTTTGATTCCGCCGGTTACTTCCTGAGATATAGCAATCACCCCCGCGCAGAACACGTGCGATTGCTCCACCCCCCTTGGAGGAATTTGCTAAAAAAAGTCAGGTGCACCAGTTCACATGGTGGTACATATGTGCAAAAATTTTTGTTCGATTTCATTCAGTAGTTTTTGCTCTAGCGCGGCCACAAAAACTGGTCACACACATACAGACTCACACACACACAGACAGACAGACATTTTCCAAAAATGGTCGAAATGGACTCAGCGCACCTCAAAACGTGCAAATCCGTCAAAATTCGACATTCGAAAATTTTCACGAAACCAATACTTTCTTCTATATATTAGATATAGAAGAAAGTAAAAATTTGACATTATCTGATTTTTAAGATAGGCAGGTTCAAGAAAAACAGATTTGACTGTAAAGTTGAAATAAACCATTAAGTGAAAAACCTAATTATCTATTTCAGATCAATATCAATAAGATCTATTTTTGAAAATTAGCACACTTAAATTTTAAACATTTTTTTTTTCATTTGTGGAAAGCTTTAGAAGTATCATTCATGCAATTGTCTTTATTTTAAGTTGAGCATTTAATATAGAAACCAATTTTATTCAGTTTTGTTGATTAAAGTGGATGTTTTTTAGATCTGGAAGCAAGTAAACTTTGCATGACAGCAATCAAAACTTGAAATCAATATGATTTCACACTTGGGCCTAACTTGTATGTACTTTTTTGACAGCAAACTCATGGCGCAAAATAATTACGGTAGCCCGATTTTCATCTGTCGCATTAGCCCAGGGGATTAGTTCCAAACGAATAAGATCTTTGTAGAAAGTTCAAATACTTAACCACTAGAGCTACTGGAGCTTTGTCAAGACTTGTGTAAAATTCTCTATCCAGGGGTTTGTCCAGGATTTTTCACAGGGTCTTTTTTTTTTTGAAAAACTAAATAATTTTGTGAAAAATCAAGTAATTTTGAAAAAAAAAAAAATCGAATTTATACACATAGTAATGCATTTGGGCGGAGGGGAGATAGCGCAAATTGCACCATTGAAATCTTTAGGTGAGAGTTTTTGTGGCCTCCCCGATGTATCAATCTCTTTTTTTCCAATTCAGATTATGTTAAATTATATCAAATATGAACTGAAGAGGTTCAAAATTTGATAATAGTTGAAACAAAAAAGAATAACGATCGATTCAGTATTTTACTTTCTGATAGAAGCCACTCTTAAAAAAACGCGGAATTCCGTTTGAAATTTTTTAAATTAATAAAAAAATAAAAATAAATTTCAATTATTTTCCTATTAAAAAAGCGTATCAAACATCAAAAATGCGAAAAACCCGATTTCTGTAGAAGATGCAAAGAGATTGCAGTTTTCATAGTGATTGCATCAAAAGCATAAAATCGGCATATAAAAGAACGTATTTTGGTTAAAAATTTTTTTAATTGCATTTAACGGTCTGTGATAAACATTATCTGTTAACACAATTCATGCAAAAATAAAATGAAAAGACCCATTCAGCGTTTGACATTTAGACGCAGAGGAACAATTAATTTTGCTCAAAAAAAAAAAAAGATCTGAACTAAAAATAAAGCGAATTTTCATTCATTTGCCCCCTAATAAAGAGTAATTAGCTAGAAAAATAAGTAAAACTCTATTTTCATATCAGATGCAAAGAAATCTCATTTTTCAAAATGAAAGCATCAGAAGTATAAACATGGCAAATAAAATAATTTGTCAAAGTCAAACAATTTCAGAATTACATTTCATCAGGTTTATCTGATGAATGTCAATAATCACGACATATTCGCCAAAAATTCGGAGGAAAAAATACGGAAGTAGAGAGGCATAGCAAAACAGACAATACCGGACTGTCAACATTAACAGGCGAAAAATACATTAATTTCTGAATATAAGAAAAACCCTACCCTTGTAAGCGTAAAAAAAAAGAGCAGATAATTTTCTACCAAAATAAGGTCAAAATGTTGCACCAAAGACGTCAGATAGCGATAATTTTAAATAGCTGAACTATCAGGAGCAATCCTATTTTTCTACAACCCTTAGCTCTATCTGTTAGCAGTTAAGTTCATTTCACAGAAATTGCTATTATTATTTTCTTTTTAGCCTACTTTCCCGTTAAAAATAAAAGAAAGACGAAAAAGTGTTAAAAGTAGCTTAATGCATCTAAAAATATCGCCAAGTTAAAAAAATAAAAAGGTAAAATGAATATCGAAAAATTAAAAATTTGAAAGTAGGGTATTGAGATGGGGAATTTATGTGTCGGTCAGTGGTCGGAAGTAGCGCGCTACAAGTAGCGAAACTACTGTAGTAGCTACATTTTTTAGTAGTTTGTAGTGTAGCGCACTTCTTTAAAAAAAAAAATAGAGTAGCGAGTAGCGTGATACAAAAAAATAGTAGTTCGTAGCGATTTCTGAAAACTACTTTTAAATTTGTAATTGAAAAAAAAAAAAAACAGAAAAAACTAATGAATGAAAAAATTTAAAAAAAGAGAGAAAGAAAGGAACTTTTTTCTTTCGAATCTGGTTTAATCGAATCTGACAGGTGCAAATCTTGCACGAATGCACCAGCGGCCGCAATGAGAAATAAGAACTATTAAAATGTGAGCTAATCTTAGATACATCATTTGGACGCCATACATTTTATCTGTTTGATGTCATTGGTTTATTTGGCATCATAATTTTCATATTTCGACAAATAATTTTTATAATCCTAAACGTTCCCTGGCAAGAAATTATTAAAAATTTGAAGGTTGATTTCTTTGAACTTTTCAATCCTATCTTGCGTCGAATATTCGCAATATTTTTTTTAAAAAATTCTTAAAAGGACAAATTAGAGCAAAAAAAAAAAAAAGAATTCCTCGTAATGTTCCATGTCTAAATAAGTTAATTCATTAATCTAAACCACGTTTCGAATTTTTTCTGTCAATCCTCAGAAGGCGTATGATTTTTATTTATTTTTAAGTAGCGACATTTCAAAAGTAGTTTGTAGTTGCTACATTAAAAAAAAAGTAGTTGTAGTTCGCTACAAAATAAATGTAGTTTTTCCAACCACTGGTGTCGGTCGGTCTGTCTCTCTCCCCCCCCCCCCCCAATAACTTTTGAATGAACATTCCGATTTGGACAAACTTTCTTTTGTTGGAAAGATCTCGGCGAGTACAGCTCATTCCCATATTTGATTTTTCGATTTGAATAATTTTTGGTTCAACTTTGAACCGTTCAAAAAACCTGTTCGCGATGCTAACTTTTGAGTGAACAGTCCGATTTGAACAAACTTTTTTTTGTTCGAAAGATCTTATCAAGGATACTTCATTCCCGTATTTACATTTCTGATTTGAACAATTTTTCGTTCAACATTTAACCGCTCAAGCAAGCTGTCACCCCTAATAATTTTTGAGTGAACAGTCCGTTTAAATATTTTTTTTTTTTGTTCAAAGGATCTCAGCAAGGATACTTCATTACCGTATTTAAATTTTAAATTTGAACATTTTTTCGTTCAACATTGAACCGTTCAAGCAAGCTGTCAACCCTAATAACTTTTGATTGAACCATCCGAATGCAATAAACTTTTCTTTGCTTGAAAGATCTCTGAAAGGCTCATTCCCATATTTCACTTTTTGATTTGAACAATTTTTCGTTCAATATTGAACCGTTTAGAAAAAAAAAAATTAACATTAGCGCCTACTGGGAATTTAAGTTGAATGTTGATCCTGAACTTAAAGTCTGATTTTCTTCAAACTAACTTCGTAAGAAAATGGTTTTGATAAATAATGTTTGTAAAGTACTTTTCTGAATAATCTTCTGCGAGGACTCTGATTCCGACTCCGCAAACATGGCGGAAATGCAGGCACAGAAAAAAAATGACCGACTGTGCAGACGATTTTTTGTTTATTTATTCATTTGTTTTATTTTATTTATTTATTATTATTATTATTATTTTTGGCAGACTATTTTTTTTTGTAACAAAAATGTTTCATTCACGAGGGCATTTTATTCTTTATTTATATTTAACATCTGGCAACGGATTAAAAGTGAAATTAGAGACATTTTATTGATGAGTTTTTTTTTTTCTTTCTTTGATAAAATGTGTTTTGATGTACTTTGTACTTTTAATTTTTTTTTGAAAACAATTGAGGAATTTTTCTATGGAAGAACTGTAACAGTTACATTCTTTAAAAGGTGCGACAAAACTTTATTTATTCATTTATTTACTTTTATGTGTCTATTTCATCTGATGAGAGGGGTATATTTTGCTTTTAGAAATCAGCTTTAAGTGCTAAAAAGGTATGTTTGACATAATTTTTAGTCTCAGATAATCAAGAGAATAATGATCAGATGCTAGAATGCCGATGTCGATGTACGGGAAAGTAGGCTTGTGTAGTTCTTGACAGAACTTCTTGTTTAAGTCATGAGCAGGGAGAAAAATCCTTACTCTGCATTTTCAGAGAAATCTATAACAGCAACATTGCAGCAAGCCCTTTTGATTTGCATATGATAAAACAAACAAGCAGAACTATTAAAATAAAACAGCTACCTTCTTTAAGTCGATTTCTTTAAAACAACCAACAAAAAGTGCTACATTTTACATAAAAGATTTATGGCTTGCCTGAGCATCACAGGCAGAAAGTGCGCCAACTTTTTTTTCTGCAAAATTGGCGGATAAGCGCAATTCCCTTCTTAACTTCAGAAAAGGCCCAAAAATTACGGGCTTTTACACGGAAATATTCTATGGGTTATTTTGATGTCAGATTTCCTTTTTGAATGGATTTGTGAAATGTCCGTTTCGTTTGTTCAGCATTAGCGGAGGGTCCGTTTTGCTTGATCGTATTTTTGTGAAGGGTCCGTTAACGTGCCTGAATTTCCTCTGGCCAGACCCCTGCAATCCCTTCAGACAGTTAATAAAAATAGTTACAAAAGAGGTAAAACCATTTATTACAATTCTAAACATATTCAGTCATATTTTTAAATCTACATACCAAACTGTACAACAGTGACTTGTCAAAAACAAAATAAAGTTTTGTGTTTGTCAAACAGATGGCAAGACACGTTGAGTAATCACAAGCTCATCAATCACAAAAAATTCTCAGTATGGAACGGGGGGAATACTGATGCAAAAATATGAATCTAGTGTCACGAGGGGGTGAGTGGGGGTGATAGTCTAGGTTCTACTGAATTGCGTACGCGAGGCGCTCATCCGAAACTGGCGTGCTCTCTAGGTTCTTGAGTAACTGGCTCAACCAGTGTTTGGTGGATTTGTCTTCTTTTAGACAGCTGGCGAAAGTGTTGTCCTTTAGCTGGTCTGGAAGACATTGACGTAATGCTTCACGAGCACTGAAAGAAAAACCATGAATGCGGATTAAATAAACATGGGCAGGGCTATAAGTAGCAAAATAAAAATTTCAGGACAAATAACATGCAACCTTTAAGTCTTCCTATCAATTTAAGAATATAAAGTCAGGGTAGTATGTAGTAAATTCGGCATTTATCTCCCCCCCCCCCTAAATTCAAGGCACAAATGCATTTTCCAAACCTCTGAGTCAGAAATTAAAAAAATATTTCAGAGGAAAAACATTCAAAAATTCTAAATGGCTATAGAATGTGAAAAATATCGTATGAGCAACTTATATTAATGCTTGAGTACCAAATTTCAGACATCATTTTAAATACCTTAAACATTTTAGCAAGTTTCTCAAAACATTTGGTGATATGTAATATTGTTCATAAATCCTGGATGGCTAATTTGGAAGTAAAATTAAAAACTTGAAAGGTTACACATATTGCACTACGAGAATGAAAGGGTTACACATCTTTAACGATAACCCAATTTAAAAAGTGCTCTTTTCTTTTTCTGTGTGCGATATTTTTGTAGATTGCATTAGGCTTAATTGGCATACATTGTTTAACAAGCTACATTGCTTTTTGAGCTCAATTGCAATCTCAAGCACAATAGAGTACAACTTGGGAATACGATGGTTGAAATAGTTATTATATTTAGCACTTGCTGAAGAATTAAAAGAGAAATCCTATAACTTACCGTGGGTTATCTGAAAGACGTAGGTAACAACGAATCACATGTTTTAAAAGCCTGGCTGACTGTTCCTTCCCAAGTGCTATTACCATTTTACCCTAAAAACAAAATTTCATAATTAGTGAATGAGGAATTTGAGCAGAAATTTTATAACCATACTTAACAAATTTTATGCACTGTTTGTCAAGGATGAATCACACTTCTGTTTTTGGAGCGGGGGTAAGAGTTTTTTGGTAGACATATGGAGTATGAGATAATATATTTAAAATTAAGTTTTAGGCTATTTTTGTTCTAATTTTCCTCCTTTTGATGTGCATCCGATTCTGATGTAAGTTTAGAAATGTTTTGAAAGCTGTTCTGAAGTAAATGTTTAAAAAAAACACAGTAGTGCTCGTGTTCAAAACTAGTTTCTTAACTAGGTCTTAAAAGTGTGCTGAAATAAATTTAATCTGAACAAAAGTAGATCCAGCTTCTAGTTTTTGAAGAAGTCACTACCGAGAAGAGGTCATTAGCATCATTTTTCGGTATAAGTTGGAGGTCTGGGGAAAATTTGAGACATAAGTCACCAAAATTCTGTTTTAGATAATCTTTAGTCACTTAAATAGGGGGGGGGGAAGGGGGTTATGACTGTCCTGGCGCTATATCTGCCACTGCTTTTTGCAATTGAAACAGGAAAAAAATTTGAGAATTAATAAGTTTTAAAAACTTCATACGCAGTAGTGGCAAATGATAAAAATAGTGCTAATTGTCAAACTCTGTTACTGCGAATCAGAGAGAAAAAAAAAGGTCTTTAAACTTTAACACTCAATTGATGGGCCAGATTATAATACAATAGAAGACCGTTATAACCCACACCTTGTTACCAGAGGTTGTGCATTAAAGATTTTTGTGTTTCATAGATCCTTTTACAAATTTATAAACTATAAAGAATTAACCAATATATTTGCACATCAGAATAAGTTAACACGAAATTTAGAAATAAAATTCTAACAATAATAGAGCAGTATCCTACACTTCATGATTTGCAAAGCAGCTGCATTTTCAACGACAATCTGGTACTATTTGTTACCGTGCATGCTACGTTTTTGCTGTTAAAAACTTTAAATTAGGGTGAAAAAATTAGAAGCAGTTTTAGAATTTAATTTGATGAGGAATGCTGTTATGTTTCCAATGTAGAAATAAAGTTATTTTAAAATTATACAACTTATTGTTAACTTCTGAAAAGTTGTTAAGTTTGAAGAGAAATGTGTGCTATAGATGAACAGTTTAAAGATATTCCATTGTGTTTCAATGAGTTACTTCAGTCCAAAATTAACAAAGTTTCAAATAATGATTTTTTTGTATCTGTTAATTTACCGAAACTAGAATAAAAATCCTAACACAAGGAAAATTTTTAAAAGCGTTCAGATGAAGAAATTCCATCTTTATTTTGGAACTAGCTTTATACCCGGCATTGCCCAGGTGCATATTAATATAAAACTTTAGCTTCTCAAAAAATTCTAATAAAAATTTAATGCAAAACTTGTTCATAAACAACGTTCTTAGTTTCACCTTCAGGCGCAAGAATAAATAAATTTTTGGGTGAACCCTACTCTCGAGCAGGCAACATAGAGCTCTCCGTGGGAGAAACAGGGAGACCTCAAATCCACTCCGGAGTACTTAATTGACTCAGGATTCACGGAAAGTTCACGAAAAAAAAAATATCAAGTAAAAGTGAAAAAGTATGAGGTTTATAATCCACATTTTTGCATGATTCCTCTAATAGGACTAAAAAAAGCTCGCAAACATTAGAATTAAATATCCGTAATTTTATCAAGTTGTATGCTTAAAGGTTCATGTCGATTACAAATATAGGACTAGAAAGGCCATTTTCTGATTTTAAAGGCCATTTCATTATTGCAACATACCTCTTATTTGGTTGAATTCAGTCCACATGGTTGTACAAAAAGTTCTAGGTACAAACTCCCAAAAGAACTTAATTTGTAACCTAAAAGCTCATGTCTATTAAAAAAATAGGCCTAATAATAGGCTAGATTCCTATAAAAAGGTCATTTTTTGACAAAAAACTTGATTTTGAGCTTTAGATTTTTCAAAATTTCAAGACCCCGCCTATTAGAATTCTAGGGCATCAAGGAACCTCTGTGTCAAGTTTGATGAAAATCTGAAGCAAAAAATTTGTATAGAGAACAAGTATACAAACAAACATACAAGCATTCACTCATTTTTATTGATATAGATTACTACATGCAAGGATGGTTTTATCACATTCACTTTAGAGTGGGGAAAGTAAGGGAGAGTTTTTTGTTTCACCGCACTCTCTCTTTAGCAATAGTTTGCGCTTTCGGTATGAAAACATTTGTTTGTAGTAGTACTAACATCAGTTTGTACTCTTTTTTTAAAAGAAAAAATTGCTATTATACTATGTGAATGATATGAATGAAATTCCACAAGCATTTCTATTCAATTCAAAGTCGCCATTTTTCTAAAAAATGAAATTCTTGGAGTTAACAGGCAAAAAAATCTCAGAATAGCTCCATAAAATTTTCACATCAGTCCATATTTCAAAATTAATCTAACAATGCCCAGGAATAATTTATGGTAATTTATATATAATCATAAATTATTCTTGTTATTACTTTCACAATAGATGTTCTACTGAAACTGATTGGGTTAAGGGCAACATACAATCAAAAAGTTAAGATAACTGAACTTACTAAAATCATTGCAACATGAGAAAACCTTTCGTACGTTTGGCAAATGTAATTTAAACCCGTTTCATCCAGAAGAATTTTTTGCAAGATGAAGGTGGCAACCTGAAAAAATAAAGTTTCATTTTTGAAAAATGTTAAAATACTGCAGAAATAAGCCTGATTTAAACTATCCAACTCTTCATTTTTGAAGACATTAAGAAATAAAGAAAATTACTCATAACAATTTTGAGGCAGTAATCTTTTTCAAAGGAATGGTCAAGCTTTGGGAATATTTACTGAGGGAAAAGGCAGCAAGGAATGACAAGGATACTGCAATAATACTGTGGTATATAAGCAAGGATACTAGAAAGGATTTTTAAATATCATTTTTAAAAATCCTATCCAGTTTATAACGGATATTTAATAATCTCCTTACTATTCACAGTGCAGATTTCTTGCTGTTTTTTACATTAAAGGAAGAAAAAAAAAAAAAAAAAAAAAAAACACCGGTGATTAACCGAATGTAGATAAATGAATCTATTTTAACCCAAACTGTAAAGTCCACGTTGAAAAATTACGGCACAAAAGCTTTCTGCAAGCAAATTGTGCTCACAATTGCTTTAAGTCTGCTAAAAAATCTAAAAAAAGATCAGCTTTTCAAAAAAAAAAAAAAAAAAATCAAAAAGAAAAATTCTCTGGTACATTATATTACTTCAATATTTTTTGACTTTTCAGTTTTATTGTTCCCAGCTCATATCTTAAAGTAAACTATAGGAAGAAATGCTGTAGAATAACTTTTGAATTAATTTTATTCTCCCCTCCCCTTATAGAGTTATTTTTGCACATGAAAACTATGCAAAAAATAGTTCTAACTGCTTACTGTTTTGGATAGTTCACTCCCTGATTCCATGATTCTTAAACAAAGTGGTATTATCTCAGTCGACAGGAGAAAATTTATCACTTCTTGTTCATCAGTCTGAAACAAAGGAAAAAAAAACTTTAAGTTCAATGCTTCAACAAGTGCAACAACAACAATGCACAAGCAATTGCAACAACAATTGAATAAGTTCAATGATTTGGATTAAAACTGAAAGCAAGTTACTTGGTAATTGATTTCATATCATAAAAACATTCAAGATACGTATGCACTATTTTTCTTTCAAAAGAAACATACAAATTAAGATTTAGACAACAAAGAGGAGAATATCAACATTTTCTTGATTGTAAGAAAATGTTTCAATGTTTTATTAACCATGTATCAGATTTAAAAATCTTATTATTTAATAAAGAAACAATACCTTTCCGTAATTGCATTTAAAATAAAATTAAAGAGAATTTAAGTTGCAGCTGAATTTCAGTTGCAACATCTTTTTGATGAGAAGTAGTGCAGTCTGGTGTGGGGGGAAAAATGTTTCGATAAAATGCTGATGTAAGCAATGTTGAAAAATCATGTTCATTTATTTTTTTATGATAGGAACTATTTGGTTGTTTTTAATAAAAGAAACATATCAGGCATAACTATATAACCGTAGAGTTTAAAAGTCTTATTTTGATGCAGACATTTCTCACTCAAAATAAAAACTAGCCAAAACTATATATCATTTACAACATTTCTTCCAATACACGAGTATGCAAGATAGAGTTGGAATGAAACTTTATTGAAAGAAAACATTTAACACGAAACAGACAAGCTGTGGCGAGGACCAGGGGTACAGAATGTGTTAATGACTGAATTGGAAACGTGAAAACCCTGAAAATTTTGCTCAATTCAGATTAATAAATTTTTTGTATTCTAGAAGAAGTTTATGTCAAAGGGGAGGGGGAAGAAAGACTTCATTAAATTTTGTTATTACCTCATAAGGTTAAGAAACCAAAAACTTATACAATTCATTTTTGCTTTTTAGAAATTAGTTAAGTCTCAATGTTTAAAGAGAGGCTTTTTATTATGAGCCCACCAAATACTCCGATGATATTAGGCATACCGATTTTTTTTCACACACACAGAAAAGTTCAACGAAACACTTTAATTTTTGGGAACCAAACAGTAAACAATTTTAAATATTCCACAATTGGTAAATAAACACCTTTTTTGTACAATGAATGAAAGTTATATAAAATAGCACCAAAGTAATACAAAATTAATCCAAATTGTTACTAATATTAACTTCTAAGTAAATTTAATTTGAGAAACCACTCAGATGTTAAATTTAACAGTTGCTGCTTTTCTATTTTTCTTAAATTTTATGATAAGATACATAATGATAAAAATAATTATAAACCTTACTATTACTAGCTCATCTATATATATATAAATGAGTGTATGTATACTTGTTCTCTATACAAATCCACAGTTTGCGTCAGATTTTCATCAAACTTGACACAGAGGTTCCTTGATGCCCTAGAATTCTCATAGGCGGGGTCTTGAAATTTTAAAAAATCTAAAAAGCTCAAATTCAAGTTTTTTGTCAAAAAATGACCCTTTTATATAGGAATCTAGCCTATTATTAGGCCTATTTTTTTAATCGACAAGAGCCTTTAGGTTATAAATTGATAAAATTTATGGTATTTAAATATTAGCATTTTTCCAACAAAGATTAAAATTAAAACAATGAATTTTCATTTCAAGGCTTACCTATTTCATTTTAGCATGAAATAAGTCAAAAACAATTAAACTACTTTTTTTTTTCTTTTCGACTGATAGAGATAAACCTTTAAAGCGAGAAAGTAATTTATTTCTGATTTATCAACCTTTCTACCTCGAGGCTCGGAAACAACGATTAAGAAAAACATAAATTTTTGAATTGTAAGTATATTTAGCTACCACTCTGCAAAAATGCCTCCGAAGAAACGGAAAGCAATAGGACAAGTTCATCCTAAGGCAAAAAACCGGCTGAAAAACGTGAAAATGAGAGTCCTGAGGAGAGAAATCGAAGACTAGCGACAGTGCACATTAGAGATATGACGGCTAGAGCATTAGAAAGCAATGAGCAGCGTGAGTATCGTCTAAGAGATCTGAGAGATAGAGCAACTAGATCAAGACAATCGGAGACAGTGAGTCAGCGTCAGTTTCGTTTAAAAGAACAACAAGAGAGAACTACTACATCAAGACTAAATTTATTTATTCTTGCGCCTGAAGGTGAAACTAAGAACGTTGTTTATGAACAAGTTTTGCGTTAAATTTTTATTAGAATTTTTTGAGAAGCTAAAGTTTTATATTAATACGCACCCGGGCAACGCCGGGCATAAAGCTAGTTTAAACATAAAATAGCAACCAGAAAACACCCTTCTCATAATATTAAATGTTCATTCACACTTAAAGTCAATTAACTGCTAATGTTTCATGAAACATGCAGCTAATATAAACGACAGTCAAGTCTCAACAACTTTAAACCTTATAACTTGAATATTCCATTGTCTTGAAGTGTTCATTGGGTCCCCAGACTCTTAAGAATGTGGGACCTTTCTATAACTTGAACTTCCAAAAAAATCGAAGCTTTTAGCTAGTCCCTCGGGGCTTCAAATAATAGAGACTTGACTGTAGAATTCACTTCACAAATATATTTTAAAATGTGACTAATAATATATAAACAAAACATTACATTAAACTTTGCCTTAATTTTTGAAGCTTAAACAAAATAAACATAAAATTTTGTTTTTAAACAATGTTTAATGTTTTGTTATTTGAATGACTGAAACAATTCTACATTCATGCTATAAACTTAAATAATATTGTACTATTTCGTAACTGATTCCACTTTAAGTCCAAAACTAAAAGCAAATACAATTTTAGATAGTACATTTTATATTTTAATATTTTCTAGTTTCATGCAGCTTTGATAACTTTTCATTTGCATTGACAATATTTTTCAAAAACATTATATTCTTTTTAATTAAGGGCTAGAAAATAAAACTGAAACAGTATGGGAATGTAACTTTAGATTGTTTCCGATTCATCTTGATATAAACATGTAACTATCTTACTTGGTTAAAGTAAAGCTCAAATAAAAACATATATACTCTGCAAAATAGCTAGACATATGAGAAATAGCATACTATATTTGAAGGGCCAGGGGCAAAAAAGATGAAAGTGACCAAAAAGCGATTTCGAGAAAAACGAAGAACAAAGTTTGATTTCTCGTAGCTCCTTATGTAGTTTTTCGAGTTTTCATACACATTTTGGTCGCTTCTCATCTTTTTTCCCCTTTGTTGTTCTACCAGATGATACTAGTCCTTCATAGTCCCTAGATAGCGTTAATATCTCAAAATTGACGAAAAAGTGACTCGTCTTTTTTCCCTCTGGCCCTTCATTTGTTTACAGAGCTTTCGAGAATTTCATTGGTCACAATATATTGTGACTTGCAGCTAGCAATAGCCAAGACTCTCTAGATTTTAAAAAAGTTGGGCCTTGGGCAAAGCAATATTATAATAAGCAATCCTAATTGACCAGAAAATATTTTTCATGGAAAATTCAAACATTACACTTAAAAATCAGAACTTTTTTCAATGATACTCTCCATCTATACAAGCTAAATAATGATAAATCTCGGCATAAAGCCCTCTCTCACCTTAACAAGAGCTCCTATAACACCCAAACTTGTTAGCCTTAAATATTCAAATGGCCTCGTTTTGCTGACTGTATGCAAGAATGGATACAAATACAATGGGGTATTGGCTGAAAATAAAATCAATGAAAAGTTCTAAAATATAAATGACGCAGAAATATAATGCAATTGCTAAAAACTTATTTTTTCAATTTATCAAATATAACTTTGAATATAAAACTTCAGTGATAAAAAATTTAACATTTGCAAGGGATTGGCTAGGAATCCAACAGTGGAAAATGTTTATCTATTACTGTAGCATACTTGCCAACCTATGACGGGAAAAAAAAAATCACTAGATGATACAACATAGACATAATTTACCTTAAGAATATGACATCATGTTTTTAAATACCATGAACATTAAATTTAACACAAAATAGGATACATTTTATTCATTTTTTTTAACAGATTCAAACTAATTAGTAAATAAGTAGTAGTTGCAAAAATTAAAAAAAATTGAAAAAATTACGAGCGCATTTGCTTAAAATTTAGTACATACCACACCAAAAGCTAACAATTTAACCCAAATCATGAATAAAAAATAGTTAAAATAAAAAATAAATAAATAGCAAAAAAAAAAAAAAAATTCAATACACTTGAAACATTTACAAGATGCAAACAGATTGAAATCTAAAACCCTAGATGCAATTTTCTGCGAAGCACGCTTAGCTAAGTGTGCATGTGTAGGAAGAAAGTGAAACTGATGATTGATAGAAAAAATTCTTAAATTTGGGCTTTCTTTATCAGTTAAAAAATTATGAGTGGGGGGGGGGGATTAAAAAAGACAGAAACCAGGAGACTAGGACAAAAAATGGGAATTTCTCTTTAAAAAATAAAGTTGCTGCAGATTATTTTGAGCTTACTTTGTAAGTTAAGAATAAGCACTAATTTAAAAAAAGTCCTATTATTCAAATAAATTTACCTTGTAGAAAGGCTGAACGGGTTTCAGGATGAGAAGCAACACATTGTAGGAGTGCCAATGCATTACAGACTCTGTTTGATTGGTGGGCCTAGAAGATGAAAATTATGCCATGATATTTTTATAATTAAGACAATTCAATGATTAAAAAACCTTATTTTCCTTCACCTTCTTTGTGTGCAAAATGAATTAAATTTACGACCACACTGAAAATACTTTTCAAATAAATAATTGTCTACAAGTAAAATGAAAAGTCAATGTAAATTAAGTAAATTGTCAAGAAACTATTACAAATAACTCAAACAATTACTGTATTTCAAGACCAGTGCTTAGCCTATAACAGCATTTTCTTCTACAAAAAATAAATGGATAGTCTAAATAATAAAAGTGAATACAAGATTAACATTTTACCCTTATTAAACGGTTTAAAGTTAATAAGTTAATACATAAATAATTATACATAAAAAAATAAATATAAGTCTGCAGATATGGCTTTAGATGAAAGTTCTGCATAAAATTCTGATGATAACAGTTTCCAGGAAAATTTCTGTTCATCAACAGCACAAACATTTAAGTTCTACAGCAGAAAGTGATGAACAAAATTGCAGCATTATTTCTTCTTACATGGGAGAAAGTTTGCTCTTTCAGCAATGCTACGATAAACAGCTTTACACTGAAAATATTTCTTCTTAACTTCATGTTTTTGATTACATAAATTTATGAGTTTGTCTCTTGTATGTTCACAGAAAAGAAAACAATGCAGACAAATAAGTTCAATGCTCTATTTTCAGCTAGTAAATGGTACATTTGTCGAGAATAAACAATTCATAACAATTAATGGCTACTGCTGAGCTATGCTATATAAAAGCAAGAGCAATATTTCAGCTAAAAGAGCTTTTTTTTTAAATTTCTTCAGAAACATGGAAAAAATAGGTGAAAATTTAAATAATCAGGGTGAAGTCAAAAAATAAGAGTATTTTTTAAAATATAGAATACTTAACAGACATGAAAAAGTTATTAGTGCCTCTTCATTCCCAACTTTCAATGTAGATCCTTATGTACTTCACTGATAAAAGGATTTAACAGTAACCTTAAAATAGCTACTTGCAGTATTTTCTCAAAAATTTGGGGTTAACGTTTATCTTTCATTTTACTCCTAGTTTAGCAGAGTATGTTTCATTTAAATGCATATAAATTAAAGGATAATAAAAGAATTACCACATTTCTTCTAATAATACGAGGGTGGATTGATAAGTTTCCGGCCTGACCAAGAGATTGCGCACTAGGCCTACCTTGAGGTGGCGTTCTAGAGTATCATCCTTAGATAGCTTGTAGCTATAGTTTTAGTCCGATCGCCATGTTAGTTTAGGTTTGAGAGCATGCTGAACAAGAAGCCTCTGTGTTTTTCGTAAAAATGGAAAAGCAGGAAATTTGTACTGTCATCAAATACTTTTATTTGAAGGGATTAATGCCGAAGGAAATTAAAGAAGAGATGGACTCAACACTGGGGACATCCTCCCCATCATATTCAACCGTTAAGCAGTGGGTTTCCGAGTTTAAAAAGGGTCATGTGAGCACCTCTGATGAGCCTCGCTCAGGACGCCCCATTGAGGTCACAACTCCAGATATGATCGAAAAAATCCATCAAATAGTGCTGAAAGACCGCAGATTAAAAGTGCATGAGATAGCCGAGACCTGTAAGATGTCATATGAACGTGTACAAAATATTTTGCACCAACATTTGTATATGGAAAAGCTCTGTGCAAGATGGGTGCCGCGTTTGCTAACAGTCGACCAAAAATTGATTCGAAAGAACATTTCTACCGCCAATTTGGCGTTGTATAAGCGTAATCCAAGCGAATTTTTGCGCCGATTCGTAACTGTTGACGAAACTTGGGTCCACCACTACACTCCTGAAACCAAAGAACAGTCTAAACAGTGGATTGGACCAGGCGAACCAACTCCAAAGAAGGCAAAAACAATTTTTTCGGCGAACAAGGTTATGGCTACTGTTTTTTGGGATGCAAGAGGTATTATATACATTGATTACTTTAAAAAGGGTAAAACTATCACTGGTCAATACTACGCAGACTTATTGCAACGTTTGAGCCACGAAGTGAAAATTAAACGACCTCATCTGGCGAAGAAAAAAAATCTTGTTTCATCACGATAACGCACCAGCGCACACATCAATCGTTGCGATGGCTAAAATCAACGATCTGAAGTTTGAATTGATGCCACACCCTCCCTACTCTTTAGACCTAGCCCCGAGTGACTATTATCTGTTTCCTAACCTCAAAAAATGGCTTGGCGGTAAGAGATTTGTGGACAATGAAGAAGTAATCGAAGCTGTAAATGGGTATTTTGAGGAGCTTGACGAATCAGTCTATAGAGATGGCATTACTAGACTAGAACACTGCTATGAGAAATGTATCAGCCTTGGAGATTATGTTGAGAAATAAAAACAAAATTCTTAAAAACATTGCTTTTCTTAGTCAGGCCGGAAACTTATCAATCCACCCTGGTATTTGGACTTAATTTTTTAATAAATATTTGAGGCAATAATAATCATTTGAGCTGAGACAATATAAACCGCCAAATCATTAATGCCACTTAAAACACATTTGTTATGTAATCTGAACTAGTCTAACAGCTTATTTTATTGCCTCAGAGCAACACTAGAATATCTTACTGTTCCTATGAGGCTAACAAGTTAGATGTGCTACTGTTGTTCTAAGGCGACAATTTATGCATTTAATTTCAGGAAATATTAAATTAGGTATTAAACTAGTCCCTTTCTATTGTACAATGTGTAAAAAATTAAGAAAGTACCATTGAAAAAATATTTCCTATCAGCAATTTGTGCTTTGCTGATGCTGACAGTTCATTTTTTAGTCCAAAAAATTCTCACATGAACATTAAAATATACGCTAATAAATTCAAATAATAGTCTTAAGGAAAAATTTAAAAAGTATATCAATAATTTATTGCTGCATTTCACATTAAATAATTGGATAATCCCAACACAATTATTATATTACTAAAAAATGCAAAAGAAAGAAACATAATAGCATTAGAAGTTAATAGTTGCTGGAAAAAATTGAAAATGAAAATATCTAGTTCAATGAATTTAATATATATTTTATCCTTAAGGTCACAAAAAAAGCTTTGGCTTTCAAAAACAATTCAACTTAACAAATCTAAAACTAAATCAATTATAGTTTTTTTTTTTTTCAATTTTAAACATGCTTAAGCAGCAGTATAAAGCAGTAAGTTATAAAGCAGTAAGCTCCTAAGTAGGGCTAAGGCAGAAACATGGCAGTGTACTATATGCTTAACATGTTTAAAATATTAGTTAAAAAAAAGTTCCAAAACGCATCAAAATGAATTTGGATCAACAGAGATTTCAAACAACATACTGAAACAAAAAATGCACTTACAGTAAGAGTGGGTGGATTGATTGCAGGGTAGATGTTTATGATTTCTTGGAGCAGAGCAGTTATGGTTCCGAAAGAATGCCATAACATAGGTGC
>JAXGGA010002662.1:0-117254 GCA_038373865.1 Uloborus plumipes
ATTTTTATTTTTTATAAGTTACATCTACATACAAACAAACCCACATGTGAAAGTAATAGATGCGTATTAAAAAGGAAGAAATGTAGCGTCCCTGGGCCCTATGTACATCCCCGAAAAAACTATATCATTACTTCGGTACTGAAATAATTTAAGATTTAGAAGGAATCAATTTAGGTACATTTTTGTTTATAAATTAAGCTAATTTTCTAAACTGCTACGTTTAAAAAAAGTTGCTAAGCAGGTGTGTTTTTCATACCGTGATAAGCTTATTAGTAAAATTAAGCTACATAATTAAGCTGCATTGAATTTGTGAATTACTGGCTACATTAAATCTGTACTATGCACTTAGCGTCATTTTGGAACGGCTATATTTTGGACGGGTGACATTTTGGACCAGCGGCATTTCGGACCGGTGACATTTTGGGCACGCGACATTTTGGCTCGGCGACATTTTGGCCCGCGACATTTTGGCTCGGCGACATTTTGGCTCGGAGACATTTTGGCCGCGACATTTCGGGCGCGACATTTTGACCCCAAACCAATTTTAATGCATTTATCAGTTCAATGTAAAATTTATTCTATTTTTGGAAAAATGCTGAATTTTCAAAACTTTGACGCTCGATAGCAACCTCTAAAAATCATTTTACAATCACTTTTTATCCTCCTTTTATGGTTACTATGGCAACAAGAATAAGTCTAGCTCGTTATTTTAAATACTTATTTAGAGAAACAAATTTTAGCCGCAATCGCAATGATTAAAGATCGTCGATGACTTGTACGACGACAATCTCAACACTTAACTCAAGCAGATTTCACACCAAAAAATGGCTTTTTGTTAAAAAATCACGTTTTTCACGAAAAGCGATTTTTTTTTTTTTTGTTTTCACTATATAGGTACTACAGATGACTATAAAAGTAACAACTTCATCTAAATACAAGATGTTGAGATTACTTATGCCCATAGTGGTGGATCCAGAAACAATCGACAGGGGGGGGGGGGCACAAAGTAAAAATTTGAATGATTTATTCTTGAGCTTACTGTTAAGTAAATATTTGTAATGATAACACGTAAATAGTTATAATAAATATCAATAGTGATGATAATCTACTAATAAAATAAAAACATGGACACCAAAGACGAAAAAAAGTTTATTTAAAGAAAGCAAATTAAAATTTTCGAACATACTTCCTCGCGAAAGTTTTAATCATTTTTCAGCATTTAATTTCATATTTTTGGGAACGAACCAATGAAATTTAATCCATTTAGCCTTATTCTGACCCATGTGGATCGCAAAAATTTGTGTATTCTTTTTGAACCAGGAATATTTAAATGGATGTTGTTGGTATTGGTAAAAGGCAAATAATTCGGAAATACACTAGATGTTTAGAAACACTAAAGAAATTTGGAAATCTTCTGTTCGATTCTCAAACTTTTTGGTTTGACACAAGTTCTTTCTAGAAACGTAAACGAACCATAAAGGACTGCAAAGGGTGGGGTACGTCACATACCCATTTTCAAAAGGTATCAATGTCTCCACCACGAAAGTCTAATTCAAATTAAAATTTGAGAAAATTATTGTTTTTTAACTTACATATTATATCCTTATTATGCTTATGAAAGTGGATAACTAGTTCAGCAGTAAGAAAATCAAAAGGGACACATGAAACTGATTGACAAAAATACGATTTTTGGAAAAAAACTAGTACATACTAACAGTAATAGAAACTAACCCTTTTTCAGCAGGATATAGTTATCCTAGCAGGATATAGTATTCCTTGTAGTAGATGATGCTATGTGCTTAGAAAATTTATCAACGAAAGAATTAAACTCAGTGCCCCTTAAACTCAGTGTAGTAACTAGAGTGTCAAACTTTGGTTTGAAATCTTCTTGTGTTTTGCTCAAAACTTTTACTTTGTCACTTATATCTCTTTAATTCTCTCTGCCTTATGTAAACGTTTTTGGGATGAGTCATATGCACGTTACAACGATTTTATTGAGCAACTACTTTTCTAACAATTCTTATTTAACTGTCTATTCTATCGGGAATATTCACCTTCAAATTTATTTCATAGTTATCTCGAATTGTATTTGAAGATTTCAGCCATAATTATTGTAATTCCTTTGCTGTTATACAGATTAAAGCTTCGCAGCTGGATGGAAAGAAAACGGCAGATTATTTTTAAAAAATGTATTACAATTCTTGGACTTAAGATGAACTTCAGTTTAGGAATTTTAGTGGATAATAATAGCTCTTTAATGCAAGCTAAGCTACTACTTCTCTTCTACAAAGAACAAATGACTGCATGCAATATTTACAGAAAACGTAGAATTTTATCGCATTTCTCAACTTGTGTATGTCCTATTTCACCAAAAGTGATGGCGGAAGTAAGTAGGGGAGAGTGGTAATGAATGGGCCATGGTGATGAATGGGCCACTAACAAAATATGAAAAAGTATTTGCATGCTTTTTTTTTTTTTGATGCCACCAGTAGATGTAGCTATTTGTTCTACTAAACTCATCCAATTTTCATTCGTTTGCGCTGAACCATTTTCAAACTAGAGTGGCATGGTCAAGAATCTGACTGAAAAGTAAGTTTTTCCCTTTTTAGTAAAACATTTCCTAGCTAAAATGTACCAAGTATTTCACGACATACCTATGTATAAGCTAGTCTTTCCATATCTATAAACTAATATTAAGATGTATTTTGATGTTATCTAAATTCAATGTACTCAAAAACCTAAATGTATTCCAAAAGTATAGGTGGAGCTGAATGGGCCACTATGTCATGGTAATGAATGGGCCACCTAAATATTGTTTCTCTTCCTTTTCTTTGGATTTTCGCATTAATATGAAACACAACTGACTGTCATAGGTAGATTAAGATTATTGTCGTCAAAATAGGTTTGTAGCAACTTCTAAATATAATTTGCAGATCTATATTATATTCCTATAGTACAATAGACCTCTGGTCGCAGTGCGTGGCTTGAAAAAACCCCCCTCTCTCCTTCATATTATATTCCTCACAGTACAATTTCATTTTCTTTCTTGGTAACTTAAGTTAGATATTTCTTATTCCCGATGTCTAGTAAATTAAAAAAAAAAAGTTTGAATTTTGACAAGTTTGAAAATGAAGATGAAGTTTTTAAAAGTAATTTTTAATATTATTTTTGAAATATATAAATTTTGTTAAATCATAGTGTGTATTATCTGTTATTTTTTTATATATATTTGATGTTATTTATTTCTTACAATCTCATTATTTAGTCATTTTTCTGCTACAATTAGTATGCATCCGTTTTATTTTAATTGCATCAGTTTTGATGCTTAGATAATTTTAAATCAGTATGATTTTGTATCATCATGTCAAGTGCCACATTTATTTTGTCATATTCAGCAAATAAAAGATTAAATCCACATGTTTTCATTGAATTCATTTAGTGGCCCATTCATTACCTTCGATGGCCCATTCAACCCCATAGGTGGGGTTGAATGGGCCAAATTTCAAAATTTTTATTTTCTATTATAATTCAGTATAGACAGGTGCTAATCCAACTTTATGACTTTTTTAGATAGCCAGATAAGTAAAGTAACTAAAACACCAATTTAGAGTTAAAACAAAGTGTTAGAAAAAATTATAAAAATTCAAAACCAAAAAGTGGCCCATTCATTACCACTCTCCCCTATACAGAATTGACAAACCTTCGCCACATTTACGTTTTCCTCACGTAACGCTTTCCTCACTTTTTATGCCCCTAAAAAGTGTCATTCACTCCTCTTAAAAACCAAGCCGAAGACTCTATTGCATTAATAAGAAAGAAAAATACCATAATGGCATACTCCATTAATATATATTTTTTATGATGAGTGTACTAATGGAAATTGATCACCGTAACCCGATCCTAATTACTATTTTGTATGCATATGCCTTGTACTTTTTGATCTAGAAAATCACCAGTCACAAAATAACGGGTGCGAGTTTCTTCGTAGTTTCCATTTCATGCTACTTGTAGAAATAGGAAACTCATCTAGTGAGGTTCTATTGCAATTCGTCTCTGTAAGAAATATAATTTGGAATACAAGATATGTTAATTTCTAATGCAATACCAGGGATTATATGTCTTTTTTTTTTTTTTTGAGCAATCACGGATTTTTTTTTGTTCTCATATGACAGCAGTTGACATTCACCCATTTTTCAGCGTAAAAGATGTGCAATAAATTTCATTAGAAAGCTCGTGAGAAAATGCACGAAAAGAGATCTGATGTAAAATCTCGTGAACGCGAAATCAATAGCAAACAAAATCCAATGATTCATCTTTATGTTTACGTAGCCTCTCGCGATACAATGTGGCACAAGACCGTACGTTGGCACAGGCTAAATTGTTTTTTGTTTTTGAAATGTAAAAAAAAAAAAAGACAAAGATGTAATTTGGTGTTCAAAAGAAGATTGGTATAGGAATACTTTAAATAAGAGGAAATATATCTAAATGTTAGTAGGATCCTATCCTAATTCGTGATTGAGAATAAAAATGATTTAAATTCAAGATATATAAATATTTAAAAAAATATCAGTTTTTTTTTTTCTTTTTTTTCTGAAATCTAGACCAAAAAACATTTCCTCGAAACATCAGCAACGTCGGAAAAAATGTCTTTTTTTTCGTTCAGTGGAAGAAATATTTCTAAACAATACTTTTAGATCACTTACAAAATCCTGGACATTTTTCTAACGACAAAGAAATTGCATAAAACATGAATGGCAATTCTTTGTTGCATTCATAATGATGATTTGTTGCATGATGTTTATGCAATCCTTTGCATAAACCATCAATTATTGCTTCGCTAATTTCTTACGTTAAAAATATACAATCGCGTTTTTTTTTTTTCTTTTGCATCAGAAGTTTTAAAAAAGCGATCTTTTAAATTCTTGACATCCAATTTTGAATATTTTCAGAAGCTTTGACGTGTTTTTGAAGAAATTTTCAAAAAAACTTCATATCTGCTTCTTGACAGATCAATAGAATGCTTGCCTTTTTGAATTTTTACAAACATGCAAGATATAAAACTAAATGAAAAAAAATTTGAAAATATATGTATTTTTTTTTTAATCCTGAATTTTAAATTGCGATGAATACATATGACCCGTAATTAACAGCCACTTTGATCTTTGAAAAGCGTATTTACACTCTTAGAAAAAAGGTATATCAGAAAGTTACTAAAAAGAGTCCAATTTTTATATAATAGTACTTGGGCTTGCACCTTAAAAGTTACGGGATATATTCTTCAAAAAAATACTTTGAAATGGAAAATGCTAGTTCTGGAAAATTTGGAATCAATATTCTATACTTTTTGGCGCTGCAGTGTGCAGTAGTGGAGATGAAATAAGTTTAGCGTTATTATAAAAAACCTTGGCACGTTATTTGATAAAAAAATAAACTTTTCTTCGCTTGTATATAATATAATATATATATATAATATATATATATATATATATAATATACATATGGGCGATTCTCTTGTAAACTGGTAATTGGGCTGTCCGGGACAGAGTATTTTTACAAACACCAAAGTGTAATAAAGTAACTATCGCTCTGAATAACAAGTAGAGCATTAATACTTTTGTGGGCCCAATTGTATTTTGGAGTGATAACAATTTAATTTTTTTTTTCTAGAATTTATCTAAGCGCCAAAAAACACAGTCCCCCCTGGCTGTCCCAATCCCATAGTCTAACTGATCAAGATAGTATTTGAAAAAAACCTATTAACACTACATAAAATTTTGGCAATTGATATCTAAAAATAGAATAATGAAGCTATATTTTTCTTATGAAAATAAGGTATAATTACATATTTCTAAAACTTAAAATTGTCATGTAAATTCTGTCCGGAGTTTTTTTCAAACAGTCCCCTGCAACAAATTCAAAGCGGTAATACGAAAAAATCTATAAATTTTGCAAATTCTTTTTGGCATGAAGTTTAAAGTAATCAGTGTGAATTTGCCGAAATCGCCGAGAACGGTGTTGAAACGCTACTTTGCTTAGTTTGAGAACCACATTTGGGACGAAAGTATGCATCAGGGTCGTTGCGAAAACAGTCCTCTGGGAAGCGATTTTATTACTGTCAATTACTTTAATTATAAAACATATTAGTTATTATGTCCACGATTTGTGCCTAAATTTATAGGTAGTCTCTTTACTAATTATGTTCCAATAGTTTTGCAGATATTTCGCAACAAAGAGCAAAAACACAGTCACCTGCACAGTCCCCTGCCTAGTTATACTAGGCGGGGGACTTACCCCCTATCATGATTTATCAGAAAAACACAAACGTCAACTGGCCCTCTTTCAAACCAAAGTAATAGATTCATTTTCTGAGCAATAGTATTATAATTATACGAACATTTCAAAAAACCGTGCCCGGACAGATTTCATGTGAAAAATGACGAGTTTACAGAGAATCGCCCATATATATTGTAAAATATACTCATACACTTGACATAGCAAATTACATCAAAGTTATTGCTGTCGACAGCTTGGGGATTATTACATTAGTACATTTGAAATTTATTTCTTAATGTATGTTAATTCCGCTATTTCCCCAGACGTTCCCTCACTACACAATCAATTACATTGTTATTTTTCAAAGGGTACAGGGACTGTCCCGTTACTAAACTTATGAAATTCTTGCTGGTTGATCAATGCATATGTGACTCATAAATTCCTCATAAAACTTTACTCTGTTAACTTTCAGAACAAGTTAAAAATAATAATAATAATATTCACTAAGGTTTGAAAAAAGTAACGCACTATCAGTAAAAAATTTAGTTATTTTTTAACCACAAAAATTTATATTAAAAACAATTTGTGTCATCAAAATATTTTTGAAGTCATTAAATTAAGCAATAGAGAGAAATCTTGCTCAAAATTGCTGCGCGTGTTAGGACCAAGCTCCGCATTAACGTAAAGCAAAAAAATTAAGCAGAAACGTAAAATGGATTAAATAGTGTTCCTATGGAAAATACCCGGAATTTTGGTTTCGGTCGCGTTTTTTGCTGATGTGGAGCAAGTCCCTTACTCAATTCCGTTTACAATTAAATACTTTCAAAATCTTCGAATAATACGGTTTCATGTTGCGATTCATTTTGTTTTCATGTTCAGTAAGTGTTTCCGTTGCCATTCGAAGATGTTCTTTGTTTCAAGAAAATTGTATATTCAAAGTATTTAAATCCTGGACATTTTTGAGAAAAATTGTAAAATTTTGAACAAATTAAAACAAGAAATGGTAGATATTTTTTTCTTCAAGATTTTTATTTACTATTAAATTGCAAAAAATATCAATTGAAAAGAAGTAAATTGAAAACTTCTTTTACCTAAAAAAAAAATCATGCGTTTTTGCTTTCGTTCTTTATTCGTTTTTATACTTTACAAAAAAAGTTTTCATTTCGTGAAAGGGAAGCTGAAATTCAAATTTAAATTGATATATATTGTGGGATACTTTTCGTGCATGCAATTTTTCCTTTACCCCGTACAAGAAATTTAAAGCAAGACGCATTTTTCTAAAACATAGCTGCTAATACTTATTAATGCTATTTTATCTCTGAAATGATGAAACTATCAAGAGCAAACATTTCAAAGTAATATTATCCTCGTAAATTGCACGCGCGACGGTATAAAAACTTTAGAATGCTATACTATAGTACTATTACAACAGCCTCTACAAAATGCTTTAGGGCCATTCTCCACTGTAAACCTTCTGAACCTCAATTTTTAAAATACGTATTTGTGTTTTTTATGTATGTAATATTAAAATATGTTAGTTAAACGTTAGGAAATAAGATAAAACACTTGTTTTAACAGAATTTTTATTTTGAAATCAATTCTGGAAATTCAGCATTACGTTTTTTCAATTTTCTCCTTAAAATTAACATATTTTAATGTTATTGTCTAATTTGAAATAAATTATAACACTCAATTTTCTTTCGCCGTTAAATATATCTACATAGTATATCTTTTAATGATCGAAGGAAAATAAATAAGTATCAACATATTTTTTTTTTTTTAAAGAAGGATTTTTTAAAACAATAATTGGATGTCCCGTGCGTAACCCAAAAACATGGTCTTTTTTGTTTTCCAAGCTTAATTTTCGAGCAAAACAGAAACTGCTTTGGATTTACTTTTATTCACCCATCAAAATTCATGCCCAAAACCCTTTTTAATGAAAGTTAAATATTAAATGAAATATAAGCATTTGCTTTCCTGTCCCGTGCGTAACCCAAATACAGTCCACTCCGGATTTTCCGCGGAATAAGGAGGCACAGCAACCGCGGATAAGCAAATGCGATGGATAATCCAAAAAATAGGTAAAGATCGACACTAGTGTATGTAAAAGCTTTTTTAAAAAGTCAAAAATACCACTCATACATTTAAATTAAACTAAAAATGAGAACATTGGATGAAAGAAATATCTTTAAAAGCTAAAAACGATAAATGACAAATTTGCATTTTTCTGTGTTTAGTAAATTTTCACCATGAAAATAAAAGGGAAAAGGAAATAAAAGTGTTAAAAACCCGCGGATAATTCGAATCGCTCATAATCCGACCGCGGATAATCGAGAATTTGCTGTATTTCTAAAATTATAATTCAGCTACGTAATTTCACTTGCCAATATTTACGCTACTAACTGCCTTTCTCTGAACATTATTTACAGGTGTTGCAGCATTTAGAAAGAACTCAAAGCCTGAAATCGGTATATGCTTCATGCCATGCATCTTTGAAATGCCTGGTCTTGCATTTACTTTTGACCAAACTGTCTCCCTCTTTATGTCTTTATCTAAACACAGCATGACTTTTGTTGATGTCATTCCTTTTCTTACAACGCTCGCAAAGTCTTCGGCCGACTGCACAATTGGGGCATTTGATTTTTTGGACATTACTGCCCTTCTGATTTTACTTTGCCCCCAATTGCCACTCACTTGCTAAAAACATTTTATAATTATAAAGTCAATAATAAATATTATGAATCGTGTACTAGTCACATTTAAAAAAACATTAATTATGCAAAATACCTTTTTTTTTTCTTGAACTTCACTTAAAATGGTTCACGCTAATGAATACAATAACTTTTATTTCATTAGAAATACAATTATTATAAATATTTTTAAATTATTCCAGCCGATATAGAATATCATTCAGACGTGTCCCGTGCGTAACCTTGGGTTTGTCCCGTGCGTAACCCAAATGCAATAATTTTGTAAATTTACTAATTTATTTATTTGATTAAAGTGTAGCATTTTTGGGAAGAAGCACTATTTAGCTGTTAGGAAAAAAATACAATGGTTAGATAGAAGTTCTAAATTCACAGGGTTCATGAGCTATAGAAGTAAAAGTGGAATTTTCTTTTCTTTCCGAGTCCCGTGCGTAACCAGCACAATCAATCATTTTCTACATATTTAAACAATAATTATAATTTTATTTTGCACTTAAACTTCAAGAATCAATCTTGATTTATAATAAAACTGCAATAAAACATGAATGCACAACCTTTTTCACTGATTTTATGAACTTCAAAAGTCTGCAAATGTCCCGTGCGTAACCGGAGAATGGCCCTTTACTATATAGTTTATTGATGTACTAAGGTAGAGCGAAATGACACTGAGGGATCATAGAGATTTTGAGAAAACGCGTTAGAGGGGAAAAAAGATGAGTAAGATCACATATACTTCAGCTTGTTGTCCAAAAGAAGTATTTAAGTATGCAGATGAGTGTGCGTATGTACGTAAAAATGTGTGTAAGTTTATCAGTGTTAATGGGTGTAACATTGCATAACCCATGGAGTAAGCTGTTCCGATTTTAAGAAAACTCTAATTGTTGGAATAGTGTCACGCAGCCGGTGTGAAATTTTACCAAGCGTTACAATTTCTGGAGTCTTATTCAAAGCGCAAGCATAAAAACAAACATCGCCACAGAGCTCCTAAAGTCTCATGAACGTAACCAAGATGTGCCTTAGCCGGTACAGTAATCAAAGAGCAGGCTTTGCTCTGTACGCGGTAAGTTTGCGGCTCTATCCAATCATGTGTAAATGAAATGACTTACGAAATTGTGTAGAATTGATTGGTAGTGGGAAAGTATGCACATAATCTACTTATATTAAAAACTGAGTATCTTTCTAACTATCTTTCTTTCTATCTATCTATCTATGTCACGCTTCTTTCTCCTGAACGCCAATGAACTGAAAGTCGAACCAGGTACCGATAGATAGGTAATTTTTCAGGCTTCATTAGTTTCAATCTATATAATTATACGATTTTAATTAGCGAAGATATCAATTAATAAGTAGTCAAATTTAAAGCGATTAAGCCTAATAAATGATTAAACTTTCAAGACATTTTTTCTTACCGTTGCCATTTTGAATTTAAACGTTAATTAAATTATTGAACTATTTAAAATTCCAAGATATTTATTTCTTTCCGTTGCGATTTTAAGGCGGGAATTCAAGTGAAACACGGACGATCGCAACTCACCAATGCAATCGCAAATTCCGAAATTTGGATTCAAGTGAAACGAATTCACTTGAATTCGACTTACAGTAGCGGTTGCAATATGCGATCGCCTCGAAGCGACTGCAATGGTGTTTCACTTGAATTCGGCCCTAAATTAAAACGTTAATTAAATTGAACTTTTTAAAATGAAAGAGTGTTATTTTTTTCCATTGTCATTTTAAATACGTGTTATAACAAAGTTCTAACAATTGTTTTTATTCTAATTATTAATGACATATTTTTTCTCAGGTACCATTTTGAAAATGTGTTTTTAAATAAAATTGCAATTGCTGTTTTTAGAAGGGACTTTTTCTGGCTGCGATCCATAAGTAGTCAAATTTAAAGCGAATGTTTAATTAATAAGTAGTCAAATTTAAAGCGATTAAGCCTAATTAATGATTAAACTTCCAAGACATTTTTTCTTACCGTTGCCATTTTGAATTAAAACGTTAATTAAATTATTGAACTATTTAAAATTCCAAGATATGTATTTCTTTCCGTTGCGATTTTGAATTAAAACGTTAATTAAGTTGAACTTTTTAAAATGAAAGAGTGTTATTTTTTTCATTGTCATTTTGAATACGTGTTATAACAAAGTTCTAACAATTTTTTTATTCTAATTGTTAATGACATATTTTTTCTCAGGTACCATTTTGAAAATGTGTTTTTAAATAAAATTGCAATTGTTGTTTTTAGAAGGGACTTTTTCTGGCTTCGATCCAAATATTAAACGAACTTTTTCGTTTAGAATTTTGCAATTAATTTTACTGGAAGAAAGCGGTTTGGAAATAATTGTTTTTGGAAAGGAATTTTATTTGTAATTTAGGGAGAGTGCTAAGTATGCGCTACTTGACATCGTCTTTATTTTTGAGGAAGCATGTGCAAATAATTCGATTGATTCTTTGATGCAGGAAAGCTTTTTAGCGAGCCGCTTTAGCGGGGAGTAGTTTATTAAACTTTTCCTTGGTACTTTAGAGGCGAGCCGCCTTGGCGGCGAGTAGTGAATTGAAACTTTCCTCGCTACTGTAAAGGCGAGCCGTCTTGACGGCGAGTAAACTGTTTAAACTTTCCTCATTTCTTTAAAGGCGAGCCGCCTTGGTGGCGAGTAGTTTTCTCAAACTGCCTTCACTACATTACAGCCCGTGCAACGCCGGGCTACGCAGCTAGTAAACATTTAATAAACGAATAGTTGAAAGTAATGTTCTAGCCTAATGAGTGCGCTTTTTTCTTTTTTGTGACAGCTAACTATGGCGTAACTTTATACAGAAAAAATACAGGAAATTTGAGAAACGTTACGCTGTAGCTACATTATCATGGTGTTACTTTACACCAGATATATCAGTTAAGTTACTCCATAGCAGTGGATGCAGAGCACTGCCGCCACTGTATTTTTGAAGTAAAAGTTACACAAAATGTTTACAGCTTTGGTTGGTCAGAACGTTTACGAAAACATGACACTAATTTGCATTGTTGAACTAAGCTAAGTGCTTGTGTTTTAACACCTTTCCTCGATAAAATTTATAGAGCGTCAATGAAGTGAACATATTTGATTTAATTACTTTGCACGAAGCATAGAATTCCATAGACAATCATTGTTAGCGTTCGTCAGTAGTTTCGTCAATTAGCGACATTATTTAAATAAAACACTTCTTTATTTCTCCTACCGAAATATAAGTATTCGCGCATCTCATACTTAGAAAAGATGGCCTACTGTTCTCATTTATTTACATGGGGGGAGAGATTCTGCGGCTTATTGACTACTTTGTTCTGGAAAACAAAAAAGAGCCAATTTTGTGTTGAACTAGTCAAAAAGCAACTTGATGACGTTTTATGATTTTTTGGACTTTTCGTTTCTTTATTTTTTTTCACAACTTAAATTAGTTTCTGTGTCCTTTCAAAAACTGTTTGTTTTTTAAATTATTAATGATTCAGCTAAAATATTTACTCCTACTATAGTAATGCTTTCGTAGAAGAAACTTATAATAATGTAATTTTAAGTCTAATTATTGTTGTTATTACCTATGTATTGTATTTTTTAAATTAAAAACAATCTTACCCATGTGCGCAATCTCTCTAACACAATATGGACAAAATTGCGCAAAAAAGTCCCTTTATTTTTATCAACACTGTTACACTACATTAAAGACTAACAACAAAACAAGAATGAAAATGCATTGAAACAAAATTATATCTGAATAGTTTAGCAGAAGATTGCTTGTAATTAGATATTTTATAGCGTACTTTCTCATTGAAGTAAAAGAAAATAATGAAAAACACGTTAAAAGTAGCTTAATGCACCTTGTACGTAAACTCTCCAAGGTTTACTTCTTATTTATACGTTTAGTTTCCTAAAGCTTTCCGTTTTAATAGTTCAAATAAATAAATAAACAAACAAAAACCATGCTGCTAAGCATTTTGTTCTTTAGCAAAACATACTTTAGACTTATTTTTCAAATGAGTTTGTCTCATCTTTTAATTTTTATATAACATGATAGCTAATAAATTTGATAAAAAAGTAATAATTAATATAATCCATAACTATAACCATTTATATAAAAAACACAACATCAATTTATCTCAAGTACCAAAACATCTGCCAATTCTATGGATCTTCTATAAATGTAATCTACTTAAGTTTCTAAAACTCAAAAAGCAGATCTCTGTCGCTCCCCTTTCTCAATTCATCTGTGGCTTTGGCGAAATTCCCAACTTTTTAAAAGAAAGTGTGCGCTTTCTTTATGCCATAAATTCTTCGAGCCCATTAATCGGATTAACGTTCACGGCCATCAAACTTGACAGTTTAAGTTCCCAAGTAGAAAAGATTAGTGTTCTGAATGAAATGGTGAAAAAAGGTATCTGTCGTCTTGGGTATAGAATCAGAGCAGTGGAAATGCAATAAAAATAATTTGTTTCCACTTTATACACCTGGGCATTTTTGGTTTCGGGCGAACTCTCTGGACAGGTAAAGAAATCCTTTATCTTTTTTCTTTTGATTTTCTAAACATTAAGCTAATAAATCCAAAATTTGAATAATTGTGTGAGAGAAATAACATCGAAAAATGGAAATCTTGTGTATAGAATCAGGGCTGCGGAAACGCAATAAAAATAATTTGTTTCCCCTTCATACACCTGGGCGTTTATAAATCTGAAATTTTGTATATTTGCGTGGAAAAAATATAGTACTGAGAAAGGAAACTTATTTATAGCTTAATTTTAAAGATGTCAAAAATATTGATTCCAGATATTTTCCAGATTTTTTAAACTAATAAATTTGCTGACCCGTGAACGACAGAATATACGCAATTTTTTTTTGCTCAGTTGCATAACAAGGTACGGATTAAAAAAGATTTAACTAAGAATAGTTATCGATCTGTCCAGCTGATTTAAGGCGTACTACTTGAGCTGTGGACGGATTTAGAAAGTTATATGGGAAGTGATTTTAACTGAGCCTTAAAAAAGTGATTACCTATTTCAAATGAAATGTCAGTAAAAATAGTGTAACAAAGGTGTACTTACGTTATTTTATTCAACGTTAATTTGCATATAAGACGCATTTCTGCCGTCATCCTGTGTTGAATTTTTTTAAATAATCGGCTTATATTAACTAGCTTTAAGTTAAACTGCATGCAACACGTTATTCCGTTCACTTCCTGCGACAATTTACGCAAAACCGGTTTAAGTTTTTAAATTTAAAGTTAAAACGCATGCCCAAGGTCTGATATGGCACAGGCCAACTAGGCCAGGGACTGGGGCCCCATCTTCCTAAGGGGCCCTTAATTTTCTCAAAACTGTGGCACAGCATTAAATTACGTATTTTTAAGAGAAAAGAATAATAAATAAATTGAAAAAAAATCTCCTGATACTTAATTAATATTTATTATTTATTTTATGCAAGTAAAAAATATTTCTTTCTTGAGAATTATTTATAAAATCAAAATGGATATAAAGAAGCAGCATCAATGCTATACATAATGCATTCAGTACGACTACATACTGCCCTACAGGCCAAACCCGAAGGTGCTAACACCGACACTGCGATAAATTTAAAGATTATTTTTCGTTGACTCAAAAAGGTAGAATGCGGGGGGGGGGGGGACTACAAAGTATTGTCGGCCTTGGCCTCACATTTTGTTAGAGTACTGCGCATGCCAAACGTATTTCCATCCATACCCGTGTTTTGTTAGAAAAGAGAGTTATCTGCTTTCAAGATAGAGGTTTTTTTTTCTATTTCCTGTCACTCAGTAACAGCTCATGCGCAATGGAACAGTTCACAGTAATGACAACTTGTATTTAGTTAACCGATGTGCACTGGACACCTTGAAAAACTAAGAATGAAAAATAAAAAAAGACGTCAGAGCGCGTGGATAGACATCTGGTCCATATGGCGGGGAATGACAGTATAACATATTTCTGTAAGTTTGCAGCACGTTGGCCGACAGTTACAAGTCTACTGATGTCGAGCTCCACCAATTTGTGCACGTCTGCCATACCGTGGACTTTGTGTAAGGATTCTTTTGTGCAGTGAACCCCCCTTACAGCAAATCAATGACTGCTGCGTCTGCTATTGGATCGTGAGCACAGAGCTTGACAGGCTAATTGGCAACGAGTTTTCTTTTCTGAAGTATCCCGCTTGATTTTTTAGATTTATGATGGCCGAGTTCGTGTTATGTGTTATGCTGTTGAACAGTACTTCCAGAGTGCGTCATCGAACATCATAGAAATCGTCAACATGGAATAATGGTCTGGGTTCGATTTTGCATCATGGACTACCTCAGTTGCTACGAATAGAAGATATATTGAGTTGCAACAGGTATGTCTGTGAAGGGCTAAAAACCGAAATCGAACCATTAGTTCAAGACACCCCTGCATCTGTTTTTCAATAAGATAATCCATGCCCACATGTTACAACGAAAATTTATGTTTCTATCAGCATAACACATACAACTTCTTCTTTGACTTGCTTATTCGCCGGATATGTAGCGGATTATGAAAAGTGGTGAAATTTGGCAGGTCAACGTCTCATGATCCGCTTCTTACAGCATTCAAATGCGATCTTTGGCTGCGAATAAAAACAATACAAAATGCTCTCTTGCTAGCAGCGATTCATCTACCATGCGCTTTACGAAAAACACCGGCAGTTTGACCATGTCATCCAGAGACTGCAGTTTCAATCTCAATAAGATTCAGCAGTCTGGTGAAGACAATTACCGAGCTGGAGGCGGAAATCCTAGATTATTTTAGAGGAATTCCTCCTCCAGCTCGATTGTTGTCGAAACCATACTGATTATCCCTTATGAGAATGAAACTGTAGTATCTGGATGAGCTGGCAGTGTATTTTATGTAGCTCTGGCTTAGGGGTTTATACCATGCACTAATTTCAACTTCTCGCTTCAGCTCTCTATTTATACGTTTTTGGCATCAGTTAAGAGGGCGCTGCTCACAACATGTACTCGTGATGGCTTTAAACGTAGATCGTATTTATAACATCTTATACCTGACATTTGCTGCAAATTAAATTTTATTTCAACTAATCCCGTTATGAAGCTACATTTCTTGCAAATAGTGGCATATCATGGCTGTTACCATGTTCGGACACGCCATTGTAAAGAAAATCATACAGCGTTTTGTTGAATACATAGCTCAGTCAATATCTTTAGTATATACTCGTAAACATCCTTCTGAATAAATAATATTTACATGACATATTAGTTAGAAATCCATCAGAGTAATGGTAAGGTGTTTTGCTCAGAGTGGCATTTTCTTAAACTGTCTTTAAAAAAGTTTTGAAAAAAGCTTCAGAATTATACGTAAGTAATGTTTATTGTGTTTATATTAATAACTACAAAAAGTTGATTTCAATCAAAGTTCTGAAAATATAATTTGACATCAAACTGACCGCGTTTGACACAGGAGCATAATTTATTAAAATAAACACTTTCTACTCTTAAATGTGTCACTACTTATGCATCATTAGTTTGATAAAACTATTGATTTAGTTTTGCTTAAAAAAAATAAATATGAAAAAAACAGCAGAAAATAAAAATTATGTTGGTTCTATTATCATAGTTAACTTGGATAATTAGTTTTAATTCCCTCTTTAGTCTAAAGTTACTGGAAGAATTAATAATTTCACAAATTAAACAAGAGGTAAAACAATACCCATACCTAATCTTTTAGCTAGCTAATTAATTGACAATAAGTAGTCGTTCTTGTCAGGTAGGAAAAAAAATAATAAAAAAATAGATAAACTAAAAACGCCGCTCAAAACCTACAGGAAACCAGAATTATTAATACTTTGAGCGTAGTTTTTATCGAAAAAAAGCTAAAGAAAAATAACAATAAATCAATCAAGAATAGAAGGCAATCATATGCTTTTCGCGTACCATCATTGATTAGATGTGACAGTAATACTTATACTGCAATAACTTTCTGATTAGTTTTTCATTGTTTGCTGTGGTCTATTTCAAAAAAAATTCACACGTTATGTTTTTAAGCTGAGAATATCTAATTCTTTAAAAGCCATACAAAATTCACTTCTTAATTGGGTGTGCACTGTATTCTGCTTTCTCACCATCAATCAATCAAGACGCTAACATGTAGGATCGAAGAACATTTTTTTATGCTTACAGACATAAAACAAAATGCACGTAACCAAATTAAATCAAAATAAAACAGTATTTATTAATTTGAGTGCATACTTGCCAAGTAGTACGTTTTGGCCGTACAATGTAAGTTAAAATGTCAATTATAATAAAAGATAACTGCTGAAAAGTGTCAGTGATGTAATTACAATAACTTATTTAATGGTCAGATTTTCATCAAGAAATAGGCTATTATCTTAGCACGGTTTCGTAAGGAAAATTGCAAGATTTTCTAGGTAGACATGTTGGCTAGTATGTGAGTGCAATAAATAAACAAAGCAGAAACTTAATTTAAAGTTGAAATTGAATCTGCAGCTGGAAGGTAAAGGGCCATCTCTGCAGAAATTCGTATTTGAGACATTTGAAGAAACGCGTTTTGGATTCTAAACTAACAGTCGGGAAAATTATTTATTTCTGTGGAAACCAAATTTGCAAAGGCGTTCAGTAAAAGTAAAATAGGGGAAGACCGCTTATATTGGACCTCGGGCTTAAAATCTAGTACAGAGATCTGTGCTACACTTTAACAGTAGAAATATAAAGTTTTAGGAATAAAAACAATGTGTATGAAGTTTCACCAGTCTTCGAACTGTTTAGCGTGAGTTACGGCTTGATTTGTGTTGAAAACGTGCGAAATCTTATTTCGCGGACTTGTTTCTAGAAGGATAACTCAAAAACTTGTAAATTGCACTAAAATGCTGTTACAGTATTATACTCTGTGCTTAAAAAGGATTACATCGATGTATTTACATGAGCGATTGTGATAGTTTTTGACAGAGCAATGAGCTGAAGAATAAAAAATGGCGTGTTTTCCTTTATTTGGACCGAAAAATTTTTCCTATATTGGACCGGTGATCCAATTTAAGAATATGATTTTAAAGAAGACTTTTTATTAATCGTAACACAAAATAAGCGACTAATTTTATTTAATAGCGTAGTTAACCCCTTCAGACCTGGTGTCCGGTATACCGGACATCAACTTTGAACAGCTGCTAATCATTTAATAATTGACTTAATTACTTGATTTTTTTTTGTAGTCGACAATTTGCAATCTGCTTGTTATTATCTGAGCAAAAATTTCTGCTGTTGGGATTGGCATTATTCCCAAAAATGGATTGAGAAACTGGGATTGGGTTGTTTTTCCAACCATGCACTCTTGCCGAAAAAAGTTGCTTTTTTTCTGAATTTTCTAAAATTGTATGATCTTTTATTTATCAATTCAAATGCTTATATTATGTTTTGTTATTGTTTGAAGAATATTTTACGACAAAGTTTGTGTGATATTTCATATATTTTTTTGCTGAAATATTAATTTCAAAATATGTATCTGGAAAAGTGGACACGTCATAACTCTTTTAATTTTTTACTCACAAGCTTGAAATTTTGTTTGTGAGATGCTCTTAGCCATTGTACTTTGTATACCAAATAAAAACATTTTTGGTTAACTATTTCATAATTCCGACTGAAGGGGTTAACATTATTTTAAAGCATACTTTAACACTTATTCTCGATATTCATTTAAACTTTTTTATCAAGCAGAAACTGCAACTTCTCAAAATGTATGGTTTTTTTTCTCTCCATTCATTAAGCTACAGTATTAGGTTGTTAAACATAGTTATTAACTGAAATAAAATTTACGCTGGTTTAAAAGAGAAAAAAGAGGTTGGTAGAGAAAAATTCTTCGATATTTTCGAAATGATTTTAAAATTAAAAACAACTTATATGCTACTAAAATCTTCAATGTAGAAGAAGCCGGTATTTTCACTGTCCAAAAACCCCAAAATATATTGACGTATAGAGGTAACCATCAGGTTGGAACAGTAATGAACGGTGAACGTGGTATAAACACACTGGTTATTTGTTGCAAGCTTCCCTGGTGAGCAATATACTTGTTCAAAAAAAAAAAAGTTTTAATCACAAACGATAATTCACACAATTGATACAACATTTCATCAAAACTGTTAAGCTAAGCAATGTAAAAATAATGTCCTTCTATTAATGGATAGGCACCGCACTTACATAAAGAACATTGATGCAATACACTTGGCTAACTATAATGCTTTCTCTTTAATCACATCATGCACGTAGATGTGGTCTTTATTCAGTCTGTCTACATATTTTAATGGAGCATGTGATGCATGGATGCGAGAACATCTAATGAGATCCATTATTTAATATCGCATTGAAGAACTGTTTGGTAACTCTTATGAGCAAACCGCAATCAAGGCCATGGCAAATGCTGTGAGTTGATTCCAAAGAACATGAGTTTGGATTGTTAATTGACATATGTTCAATGACGCTGACTTGACTGCAGCAGAATTAGAGTTAAGTAGTCCAGATGAAACTACTCAAAGTGAACAGGCTACATGTTCTTTATAAGTTGTACACCATGTACATGTACTAGATACGACTTAGATTAGTACAAGTTCTGCAGAATCGGCGGATAGTTCTCATCAAAACATGATTGCCAACTCTAACTATCATTTTGTAGAGCCGGCTCACATATCCCCTTTTGCTAAAACAATAGAAGGAACAAAAAGGAAGGCTATCTCAGCAATCATTCTAACACCGTATAAAAAAGGCATACAGCAGAAAAAATCACACAAGAAGAAGCAAGAAACTGCACAAAACAATTGCAATTGCAATGCTTGTCATAGAGATGAAGTGCAAAATATGATTAAGTGTATGAAATACCATTGGCGAGTTTATCAACACTGCCTACGTGAGGCCGAAGCAAATATTAAAAAAGAAGTATGATGAATTGAAATACTAAAAATGGTAATTATTTTTCTACAGATTACAATTTTAATTTTATACTAGGAATATAAACTAACGCGGCAGTATCATAAATACTTAAAAAAACGTAATGTTTAAAATAACTGAAAAAAAAAACAATATTTTGCTGAATATTATATTATAGACGACTTTATTAATAAAATTGCTCGTGATCAAATATGTACTATGAAGATCATAGTTAATAGGTAAAATACATTTTATCATCCAGCATTTAACGTAAATTATGATAAAAAATCATTCGGTAAAAGTACATACTTTTTAAGGACATTATTCCTTGAAAACTTAAACAAACTTTAATACTGATTTTATTATTCCTTGAAAACTTAAACACACTTTAATACTAATTTTCTATTTTTGCTTTATATTCTCAGTTTAAAACATAATATTTTTAGGCATAGTTTGAGGCAGTAACTGCTTTGTTGTTAGAAATGCTTAATAACCCTTGCTCCAACAGCGAAAACTTTTAAGAACACTATCTTAGAAGTTTCAGCATGTTAAATCTTTGTTCAATGCCTTAAGCATATCGATATTGTTAATGCGAAAACATATGATCGAAAAATATTTGAATGAAAAATAAGAACTTTGCATAACGTGCAAATACACACAAATAATTTTTATTTTTATAATAGTAATTGAATAAGCGAATACAGCACGTTTACTGTGTTGAATTAAATCATTCTTTAAAAAATCCCCGTCGTATTCGATAGTTAATTTGCAATAATAAAGAAAGATAATAGTTATTTTTACTCAACAAAATAAATTTATATTTTACAATTAAAATGAAAATCAAATGCTTATAATCCTGAACTTTTATGCATTGTAAATATTACTCCTCCAAGTTAATTTATTTTTGAACGCATTATTTGAATAACGCATGTACTATTTTTACTATATGTAACATAAGAATTCCAAATATCAATGCAGTAGTGTTTTCTAGAACTACTTAATTTTTAGCAATAAAATAGGGAAATCAACGATTTATTTCAGGCATTTAGGTTTTTACTCTTTTTTACGCGCAAGTCTATGTTATAGAAAACTAAACAAATAATTATATGCATGACATTTTCCTTTCAAAAACACCACACGATTTGCAATTATATTATTTGAAAGTATATTAACAAGCAAGAGTTCATTTATAAAAACAATTAATTCTTACTTATAACTGTTGCTGGTAAAGTGCAATCATGAAGTTTGCAACTAAGGCTCCTCAAAGAGTTTTTCTTACAATTATGTACCATGTACTTGCAACTGAAAACTTGTTCTTCAACTTTCAAGTCCCAACCAATGTCAAGAGGAACCACAACATTGCTCCGGGACAAAACGAATGAACTGTTAGACTCAGGGAGGAGAAATGCAATCGGGATGGGAGACCGGAGAGGAACACACACATAGCGGGAATGCCTCTGATGACGCAATAGGCGTCTTCGCGGTGATTGGCCCAACCCGGAAAAATCGTTCGCTTTGAACAGTGTGCAAGTCGACTATGCGCTTGCGTTTGGGAACGTGGGAAAAGCACAGGGAGGTGTGAAGAAAGGAGTTTGGCCGGAAAATGCTCGAAACAATAAACTTCTTAAATGTTTTGACAGTAATTTGGCAGACGAAATAATTGCGCCCTTAAAGGGAATTGTTCTTAGAGTGTTGGCAACTGCACGAGCGCTCAGGGGAAATATTTTGTAGGGAGAAAACTTACATGATATATATATATATATATATATATATATATATATATATATATATATATATATATATATATATATATATATATATATATATATATATATATATATATATATATATATATATATATATACACACACAGTGGCAGTTCCAGAAAAAAAAAAGTCAGGTTACACACCACTAAGGAATGTTTTTCACGAATTTATTAATCAACTTGCAGAAATTAATATTTAAAATAATACTGATTATTACAATATGGAAATTAATAAAAATAGGTGCACATACACAGGAAAAATCTGTAGTTTTAATTTTCAAGCATGCTTCATTGATATCAAATTATTACTCTAAAGCTACACTTTTTCATAAAAAGCACAAAACTAAAAAACTAGGGAGATTTAAAGTTATGTCTTCCAAATCTGAAGCCAACTGTCAAAAATACGCTGTCGAAAAGACCAAATTCACCCTTCCACTAAAAAGTCTTTTTTTTTTTTTAACTTGCACACCTATTGTATATAAAAATATTACCTGATTTACGTATTGTGCCATTATTATTATGAAAGTATTAATAGAAATGCTACGTTCTTCTCTACATCTGCTAACTTTTAATCTACATTTTATTTTTTTGCTCAGCAGCAAAGCTGTCAAACTGAATCTTTTAGAAGTCAGACGTTTCAGATGATTAAAAGAGCCCTTCTACTGTTGGGTAAATTTCTGGTTCGTCTCTTATTATATTTCCACCTCATCTTGCTTTCGGCTGGTTATGTCAGAACATCTATAATGGAATCCAATAATCTAATTTGCAGTTTTGGAGTGCTGGAGTTCTATTATTACAGTACCTGACTAGTTTCAGAACGATCCCTAGGAAGGGGGTCCCCGAGAAACTCGAAAACTTGCCAAGGGGTCCACGGAACAGAAAAGTTTGGGAACCATTGACATCGTATGTATGTTGTATATGTTGTGCAAAATATTCTTCCAAAAGGGTGCAATTTCCGTCACATGCATTTTACAAAAAAAAAACAACGATTTGCAACATTAACAATATTTTTAATTTTATTAAAAATATATCAATTTAATTATGCCAGTAGTTTTTTAATAATGTTATTTTATTTTATTTTCATTTATTTTTATAGATTGATTTATTTATTGGTTCATAGCATATGAACTCACACATATTTGGCATATCAAACACCTCGTGTGCCTCTTAGCGATGCTTAATAAATTTGTTAATTAAAAAAGGATATTTATTTATTTATCATTTCATTCTTAAGTGTCTGAAATACTAAATATTTTAAGATATTTAATTTTTGTAGGGTTGGTTTGGGGAAGTAGGCCCCTTTTTTAGAACAGTTCGTTTTTTAAGCCTTATACAAAAGTTTTAAAGCAAAACAGCCCAAAATTGTTGACTTATTTTACCTTGGACATTACTAAAAAACACATGCTCAGCATTATTTCCTAAATATATGCTTTAAATATTTTTAGCTATGGTATTTTTTACAAAATGACGCGGGGGACCGACTTACCTCGAAAGAAGGGGTAAGCGGACCACCCCCATTTATTTACATTTAAAGTGAACATATATAAAAAAGGGGTTCGCGAGTCCTACCTGATAAAGTATGTAAAATTTTAGTAGGAAATATTTTTTGTAAATGTATCCATTAACGAGATATTTACTTACATTTAAATGTGCGTGACAGAAAGTTTTGAAGCGGAATCCAGAACAATTGTGTCTGTGAAATTTATTAAAAGCCGTCAGGCATTTTTTTTTTGCTTTTGCATATAAAATCGCGTTGAATAAACATAATAGAATCGGTTAAGATCAATTTTGGTAAAATAAAAAGAAATTACATAGGTTGAAAAAAAATGGAAGCACTTAATGGCAGCATCTACTTAAAGTTTTCTGAGGTAGAAACATTATCATTTCATCCTCAGTTTTCATCCTGATATTTTAAACTTAAACCTTCATAATACTTTCATACTAGCTTTTGCAGTTTTTGTAGCTGAATCCTCAATTTCTTCTAGGCCTCAATAATTATCTTTAATTTTATCGTAGAAATTGCTTCATCAAAACTGCTTTTCATTTTGAAATCATCATTATTATGAGGGGTCTTCTTACACCATAGTGAGGGGTCCCACTTATTCTAATAAAGAAAAATCACGGGGTAAGTGGGACCCTCCCCTTAAACACCTATTAATAATTCTTTGCACAAAAATTCTTATTGTATTGTGTCTTTTAGGTATAACTCTACAAGAAAACTTGATGAACATAGAACAAATAATAAACGCTAACATTGAAACACTTCTTTGAAAAATATTGCTTGAACTCGCAAAAAAAAAAAAAAAAAAAAAAAAAAAAAAATGGGGGAAATTTTTTTGACATAAAGAATATGATCCAAAAACAGTTCCATGAAACCCAAATTTATGCAAAAGCAATCACTGTGATAAAATTTTACATGATCAGTACAAAAAATTATAAAAACCATATGCGTATTTCAGTTTTAAAAGGATGGCCCTCTTACTCCAGTGGCCCACTTACCCGAACCAACCCTATATTCTTCTTCAGTTTGTTTTAATAGGATATTGGATTGTGTCACGCAAAAATTCTCAACTCCGTTATACTAACATAAAAGGACATTTTTGATTGACAGATAGAAGTATTAGCGTCACAATTTATTTTCCGTGGTAAAGTCACCGATCTTGTTCATTTTCAGCCATAATAAAACTATAAGATTTTAGCAAAGAAACAATCAGACAGATTTCATTTTAGAAACCAAGTATGTTTTTATTCAAAATTATCACCTCACAAGAGTATGAAAATTAATCAAAAAATATCAGTTTTTTTTTGGTCTATTTTTTTTTATTTAGAGTTTCTCACTTCCGTAGTATTTCTTGCCAGTATCACTGTCACGGACGTGACAATAAATAACGAAGGCAAGATTTATAAATTTTAGGCACCTACCAAATTGTAAATCATCAATGTATTTTCAAGTTTAATGCTGTCAGGAATCTGAATAAACATTGACATTTTTTTTATCGCATTAATTATTATTTTTTTTAATATCACCTCCGTGATTATGCTCATTCTTATATTTTTTACTATAAATTTCTCAATAAAACAATTAGATTTCAGTTGGGCCATTGTTTATCGTTTCTTTCAGTAAGCAAACGTTTCATGTTTAAAAAAAACAGAAAAAAAGCAAGAAACATAAGGCTTAGAAATAAAACAATATTGAGACCACAAAAAGTTTGGATAGTAAGATACAAAATATGGAGAATGAGCCTTTTCTGCTCGATATACTTTTTGAAAGAAAAAAAAAACATTTATTCAAATGTTACACTTTCTAATATTTCTGCGAACATTTGTTGACATTTAACCGATTGTTTAATTTTAATACTTGAGATCGCGTGTTGCCTTGTACAAAATTTGCTTACGTGATGCCCTAAAGATGTATAACAAGATAGCACGTTAGCTAGATAAACGCTTGCTATTAATGCTTCTGTAATGGGCATCAGAGATAAAACTTGTTGACACAAATTAAGCGACGAAATAATTACTTCACGTTGACAGCTTGTGCGCCGCTTTGAAATTGTAGAGACATTTGCAAAGTTGCTCGTTGCCTACATGAGGCCAATTTCTCGTCACCATTGGCTGGGAAGAAACGAGAATTGTTATGGAAGATTATACAATGTACTAAAATGTGAATGGTTAATTTATACCTTATTAAATACTCCTTTATGGGGTGTGGACTTCGTAAAAAGCATCACATTTGCAATTAATATTCCATTAATATTTCTTAACGAAAGGGATCTTTATTTTTTTAAAGGAAAATCGAAGGGATTTTCGATAAATAAAAAAAAAAAAAATCATGTGTGTAAAATGCAAATTTTAAGATAGAAATAAGTAACAAATAGAGTAGAATCGATAAAAGCTTTCGTAAAAAGCGTTATACTTGTAATTGCTATTAAATTTGCAATTAAATGGCTCTTTTGTAAGTAATAAATGTATTCTACTTTAAAGAAGTTGTTTTAATAAAATTAAGAACTATCTTTCTCATAAAACACAACTTCAGAAGAAAAATAAAACGTCTTCACTACTGTTCCACTTTTTCTTTACTTTTTCAGGGTCCAAATATTTCCCTCTACATTTAAGAAATGTAGATTAATGCTTTCGGAATATAATTCTACAATATATACACTATTGATTTTGGATTGTTCCCAAATAGTTTAATCAAAATAAATGGCATAATAAAAGTATATATTTTAACTATTTCAATTTACTTAAGAGTACTTACAGTAGTGACTGCGCAGCAAAGTTATACTTTGAACTTTTATATGAAGCGATAAGGCATACAACCCGATTGCTCAGATAACTAAAATAAATTTTCAGTCATGATGAAAAATTTTTGAACAGTATCAATTTAACTTTTGGTGTATTGCATATAAGAATCTTTTTTAAAAAATTAAATAAGTCGCTTTTTAATTTTAATTCTTAATTATGATGACACATAAATATATTTTTAAAACTAATGTATGGTAACAAAACCTGTGTGGTTGAGACAAGGAAATGGAAATAAGAGTTATAAAAATTCCATAAAAGAACGCTATTGTACGAGAAGTTGGACTTCTTTATCTATGTATCTAAAAATGGATTGTATATATATATATATATATATATATATATATATATATATATATATATATATATATATATATATATATATATATATATATATATATGAGCCAATATTTAGAAAAGTGCCAATTTGAAGTTGGAGTTTTCTGAAAAAAAGTTTTTTTGAAGAAAAAAACTAATATTGGATTTTAAGTCTAAATTGGGTCTAAATGCAAGAAAAAAAAGGGGGGAGGTCAAGGAAGTTATTTACCCTCTCCTTAGATTACTCACTTTTAAGCCGTTACAGATCTGATGAATGTTACAGATCTGATGTTAATATGAGCTACATATTTGAGTTTATGCTTTCAGTCTTCGTTAACATCTCTAAATATGATATCATTTCCTTGCATTTTTAACATAGAATTAAGATAATTATATTAAAATATATATATTAGGCTAAAAAATCAAATTTCATTATGAAAAAGCATTTCTTGGAAATAAAAATGAGCGATAAGACTTTTAGATAAAATAAATCATGAGATTACCAAACCCAAGCTAATAAAGCATTTGTTTTGTTTTAAAACAACACACAACTTCAACTTTTTCAACACACAACTCTGCTGCTTGCTTTTCTTTAATTAGTTGCAGGAAATTTAATTTCTTGATCAAAAATTCAAATTTAGCATGCTAGTTATTATCTAGTTATTTAGCGAAGTTATGAGAAATTGAAGCACAAAAAAAATAAAAATAAAAATAAATAAATAAATAAATAAATAAATTAAAATAATAATTATTAATTAACTTAATTTCTGCAGTGTCAATTTTTCTTATTTTACTAACTTCTATTGTTAGGTCATACAAACCACAAATGAAGCAATTGTACTAAAACTCATTGCTTTTCATTTTTTAAGAACAAAAATATTCAATATATATGGCTAAAGTATGATTTTTGCTTTTTATAATTCTGAAACGTGTGAGTTAGTTCTGTAACATATTTGCTGTTTTTCAATGTTACCGCTCTGACTGTTACCGATCTGACAAACTGACAAAGTTTTTTTTTTTTATTTCCGAGTCGATCGCACTAAACCAAAATCAAACAGGTGTTTTTTTTCACTAGTAACAAAGGACTATACTTATATATAAAATAATTTTTAAAATAATAAAAATTGCGCATTTTAGAGCGTGTTACCGATCTGATGACTCAAATGACACACATTTTATAAAATCACTTTAAAAAATCTTACCTACAATTTTAGATGCAGAAATGCAAATTTTTAATTACGATTCGATAAAACTTTCTACCAGGTACTCAGTGTCTCGTGGTATAGGTGCAGGAAATGATTTTGGGAGCCTAAACATAGATCGGAAGTTATTGTTACCACTCTGACGGCGGAACTTGGGACACGCTTATTTCGCATCAGCTAGAAAATCAGAAATCGATTAAAACAAAAATGAAGTAAAATATTAACAGAAGGGTAAAAATAGAATCGTTTTTTGTGCAAGTGCGTTTGTTTGGGAAGTTAGGAAGTGCGCATGACCTGTTTGCATGCTAAGCTTTGCTACTTGGGACACGTTACCGATCTGATTTTTGATGTATAAACACAATATTTTTTGATGAAAAAAAAAATGTTTTTTCTGATGTTATTAGATGAAATGAAAGAGAAACTTATCTTCTTTCTGGAGAAAATTCTTTTTTTAACTAGTTATTGAAATACTGGTGAAAATTCACTTGGGACTCAAATTGGCACTTTTCTAAATATTAGCTCTTATATGTTCCCTATACAAATCCAGTTTTCGTCGGATTTCGTCAAACTTGGGACAGAGGTTACTCGATGCACTAGAATTCACATAGGCGGAGTTTTGAAATTTTTAAAAAATCCAAAAAGCTCAAAATTCAAATTGTTTGTCTCAAAATGGCCATTTTCATTTAATTTTGAATAAATAGCGAAATAGAGATAAGCCTTTAAGCATACAAATTGATAAAATTTAACACACTTAAATATCAGCATCTTCCAATAAAGATACGATTAACAATAAATAATCAATTTAAGGCTCACCTATTTCATTTTTTTTACAAAAAAAAAAAAAAAAAAAACCTCCTTGGATTTTGCATGTTGTATTTTAACCCGCGCGACGCCGGGCGGAAAGCACGTCGACCTTATAAAAAGCAACTTCTCATGCCTCGTATGAAGAAAAAAAGGGTGGAATGAGCACGAAAGTACAAAACATGGACTAAGAAGCACTTTTTTTTTCTGACAAAATCCCTTTCGTGGTTCAGGGATTTAGATCTAAGCTCATGAGAAGAAGCAAAGGAGAAGCTCTCCGTCAGCATCATATCAATCAAACACACAAAAATCCGCCAAAAAAGATGTTTTGGACTTATTTCAGCGTTTCAGGGAATATATTGCTCCTATAGAAGGAATGATGAGTTGTGACAGCTATGAAAGCACTTTGACCCAAAATGTGCTTCCAATCATGGCTAAACTGTTGCCGAAAGGACATGGCGTTTTCCAACAAGACGGCGCGACATGCCACGCTTCGAAGCGAATTGCAAATTTCTGCTCTGAAAACAAACTTTCTTTACTAGATTGGTCCGGCAACTCACCGGACATAAATCCGATTGAAAATTTGTGGGCTATCGTCAAAAAATGGCTTTACAAACTTGACAGCACAACTCTGGAAAAGCTAATTTTATCTGTTTTTCACGTATAGTACAAAGACTCTAAAATCAAAACTAGATGCGCCAGTCTGGTACATTCCATGCCAAAACGTGCCTGTTATGCTATTAAGTCTTAGGGAGGTCAGATCAGTCATTAGTTTTAAATTTATTCACGGAAAGTTGGAATAAAATTGATTTAAAAAAAAAAAATGCATTTCTCAATTAATTGCCACAGTACTGTATAACACAACACAAGAAGTATTTACAGCACACAGCGAGAGGAAATATCACCCTGGGCACCAGCAGAAATCGAACCCGCGACCTCTTGCTTTCGAGTCGAAGCTTCTACCTCTGAGCCACCGAGATCCCATCTCTTTTTACGTTTTCAAATGGAATGAACTTCAGGAAATAATGGATACAATTTTTGAACATGTTGCTCGGAGTTTCAAGCGAGATGATATTTTAATTGCATGTAGCAGGACATACTTTGGGAGTCCTATTTGTGGGAATTTCTTCCTAATTAGTCGAGACGAAACCCGTACGTTTTGTTTTAGGTTGATGCTTTTATGTATTACTTACAGTCTGGCATTTGGTGCTGTTTGCCCATTGAAGGTCTGAAAAGTGCATATTTAGAACTTAAACATCTTCTTACTTAATTGCTAATTTTTTTGGTCCTTTGACCATTCTTGAATCCCCCACGGCTGATGAATGCTGTATTTAACCTATTATTTAATCTGAGGCCACCAATACATAATTATTATAACTCAAAACTACAAAAAATACTTTTAAAACTAGACTTGATAACTCTTGATTTTCAAATTGTAATTTGCCTTTCGCTATCGACTGATAAAAAGTGCTCCTGTTTCGGTTCAAATCCTCGAAATGATGAAAGAACCCTTCTGGTAATTTGACAATAATCTCATCATCTACTTATATTAAAAACTGAGTATCTTTCTTTCTAACTATCTTTCTTTCTATGTCACGCTTCTTTCTCCTGAACGCCAATGAACTGAAAGTTGAACCAGGTACCGATAGATAGGTAATTTTTCAGGCTTCATTAGTTTCAATTTATATAATTATACGATTTTAATTAGCGAAGATATCAATTAACCTTTAGGAGCCAGGCGGTACACATGCCGTACCGCATTTTTTTTATTTTTTAGAGGACGGGGTTGAGATTTTCACTTGAACCCTTTGAAGCCGGGGATTTTTTCAAGGTTTCATACGTCTGGTACGACAGTTTATACCTTCTCTTTTCAATGGAAAAGAAATCTGTGGTTCAACTGTCGTACTACCTGGGTCGAAAGAAAAATTTCTAAAAAACAGCCCGGTTCCAAAAGGTTAATAAGTAGTCAAATTTAAAGCGATTAAGCCTATTAAATGATTAAATATGAAATCCAATGTTGCAAAACGCGGTTGCTATGAAACAGTATTAACAATGATAATGAGAATTTTGAATGAAGGCTTAACTAAATCAAATACGAAACTCATAAGCGGGCCACTTACGTAGTATTTTTATCGCTTGCTACTTGTAATATTTTGAAACATTCATTTGTTGAAAAGCCATGTACTTATATTGAAAACTGAGTATCTATGTCTGCTGCTTTCCCTTGAGCGAGCAGAACTTACTGTAACTTTCCTCACCATTTTGAAGGTGCGAAGCATCTCAATAATTCGAATGATTTTTTTTTTTTTTTGATGTAGGAAAAAAGTGAAAGCGTGAAGCGCCTGTTAGCGAGCCGCCTTGGCGGCGAGTGTTTTTTTGAAACATTCTTTACTACTTTAAAGGTGCGAAGCACCCGTACAACGCCGGGCCACGCAACTAGCTTTTTGGGCATTAGTGGGCCACGTACGTAGTATGTCTTAAAATCTTATGAAAATTGAATTATATCAAATAATATCACATCAGAATGAGGTAAAAGTTGGGTGGCGGGGGAACATTATGCATCAACATGCCGCAGGAAGCTAATCTAGCTGCCCTGGCAGCTACAGTGCGTCGCAAAAGTTTAAGCACAACCGAAATCTTTTGATAAGACGAAAAGTATACACCAAAAAACTTTGAAATTTTTACTGTAACTAAAAAAACAGCTTACAAATCCATGTTTCGAATTTGGAAACAATTCATAGAAATTAAAATACGATTACATGATAAAATCAAAATTTTGCTGTCGCAAAAGTTTAAGCACAAAACGGAATATATATATATATATATATTTTAGAAAGCATAAAAGTCTTTAATAGTCTATGGTGTTACCGTTGCATCTGATGAGTTCGAATATGCGATTTTTCATCGATAGCACGAGATTATGGAAGGTTTTGGGAGTTAGCCTGTACCAGGCTTCCTCGATTGCAGATTTAAGCTCTTGAACAGAGCAATACTGCTTCCCATTCTGATACATGTCACGTGCGAGAATTCCCCAGATGTTTTCTATGGGATTTAGATCCGGGCCGAGTGCTGGCCAGTTCATTACACTAATAGTTTGAGAAGCAAGCCATTCTTTCGTACTACGGGAATTGTGTATTGAAGCGTTGTCTTGCTGAAAAATCCAATCAGGACCACCTAGGACTTCACCAAATGGTAACAAATGCTTTCTCAGGATATCTTGATACCTTTCTGAATTTTATCTAGTCTTTAGAAAGCTAAGAGAAGTTTGTCCGTTGAAGCAAAAAGCGCCCCATACCATGACTGAGCCACCACCATGTTGCCTACTGAATAAGCACTTCGGATCTTTCCTCAAGTCACGCCAGTAGTATGAGAACCCATCTAGACCGTCTAAATTCCATTTTCTTCATCAGAAAACACAACAGTAATTCATTCGTCACTATAATGCATATGATGCTTGCCCACTGATGCAGTCTTGCTGGTTTGTGACACTTTTTGAGAAAAGGTTTGCGAGTTAACTTTTGTTTTTTGATAAATCCTGATACTTTTATTCGTCTGCTTATGGTATCACGTAATAATTTTGTTACAAGTCTAGTTTTTATTTGATTAAGTGACAAATTTTCAGTTAAGGCCAGATTTTTAATTCTTCTATCCTCACGAGAGGTAGTTTTTCTCGGTCTTCCTGAACGAAACGTAGGTTTAAATTGATTTCCACATTTCAGAACATTATAAATACCACGTTTAGATCGATTTAAAATCACTGAAATTTGCATAACAGAGTTACCTTCTGTTTTCAGCTTCCAGAGTTTCACAACTTCTTCAGACGAAAACTGGTAGTGACTTCGGCATCTTGATAACACTTTAAGCCATTGCTACACTATATAATTCGTTCAAAAGAACCGCACTGGCTCTTCACGCATCACGTTTCAAGAGATATTTGCATAAAATCTGATCTGTGCATAAACTTTTGCGACAGACAAAAAAATATCTTTTGTATTTTCTGATTTTCGTTGCGGTTATATTTTTCAAAACTTCAAACACTTAATTAGGATCATAGTAGCCACTTACAGTATAAATATGAAGGCATTCTGCTGAAAAGATTTCTTTTTATTCAAAAATTTGCATAGTGCTTAAACTTTTGCGACGCACTGTAGTGTTTTCATATATCAATGCGTTTATGGTTTCTTTGCAATCAAGCAAGAATTCAAGCTGACTTAAACATCGTCGTTTTGTGAACGAATATGTGCTCCCAAGTGAATCTTTCCACAAGGCAATGCATCAATGTACAAAAGAACGGCTTACATCCCAAAATTTCAGTGTGATGAACCGGCCTGCATCAGCTTAGATCTGACTTTAATACAGAAAATCTAGGAATCATCTTACTTTACTTCTACAAGGAAATTATGCAGAATTATTGAGTTAAAAAGCTCAAATAAGCGATTAGGAAAGCCTGAGATAGATTTTCAACCCCCCCCCCCTAAAAAAACACCACACGTTCGTGCTATCAATTAAAAATCACACATACATTCTTGCTAGGTACAATGAAAACACGACAGACTACTAAAGAACTGTTGTTTATTGTGAAATGCATATCTTTCGTTTTGTGTACAAACTTTTGCGACAGAACAAAAATGTTGTTTTTAAGTACATTATTAATTTCTTTTCAAGAAACTTTTCAAATAGGACATGTGATCTTGTAACACAGTTATTTTGATACTAAAAAATCCAAAGAATTCCGGTGTATGTGTTTTATTTTACTGAAACATTTAGCTTGTATTTATCTTTGTTTTACACTGCAATGTATGTGTCCAGTTGGAGATGTTTTCACCATTAGAAATTAACATTGCACCAACCATTGGGGAAAATAATGCCGGATTACCGAGACAGTCATTAGCTTGTCAAGTTCCCGGAGTTTTAATGTATTTTGATATTTACTTATCTCTATATTTATAAAAAAAGTAAGCTTAAAGGTATTATAAAAGGATGTTTGTGGCTGGCCTGCGTCCAGGCGGCTCCATAGCACCTACAGACTTGAAACTTGGTACAAAATTAGTGCGAACACCGTAGATTTGCACCTTGGAGCCATTTTTCTTAATTTCGAATCAGTTTTTTTTTTAATTTTTTAAGCATAAATTTCATACTTCACCAAATTAGGCGGCCAAAAAATTACCACACCCCTAATGTTACATATCATTGGAAAGAGATTTTTTTTTTCTGAAAAAGAAGATGTTTGCTCCAGTTCTCTCCATTAATTATTATAACAAAAGATAGAATCGATTCTAATTTAGCCATTTTCAAGGCTCACCTCGAGCAAAATTAGATTACATTCAACCAAACTGCTCAACTTTTTCAGCATGGTCGTGTTCGACAAACACAACCGGTGACTCTTTGTTTATTGCTAGGCTTAATTTAACAAACTTTACATAATTGCTTTTATCGCACAGTTTCTTTATTTTTTCTTAACATTTAAGAAAGGTTGTCATTATTCTTATGGTATTTTATTTTGTTTAAGTGATTTCATGTGAATTACATTGCGGGTTAGAGTTTTTTTTTTCTTTTTTTTTTGCGAGGGAAAGGAACTGGATTTTCTGTTTGGATTCGATATTTTACTATTTTTTTAATTATGTACATATTTTTTCCATGTTTTAAATCAAGATGTGAGGGTGGGGCTTCTGTTTTTATTTGGTGAATTTTTTTAAATAGTAAAGGAACGGTTACTGTGCTTTTAAAATGTATGTGAGCATTTCAGTTAAAGAAAATGGTTATTTTACATCAAGATGGGGGGGGGGGGTGTTATTTTATTTTTCAGCGGGGATGCCATATTCGGTAGCCTATAGTCGATTTGACTCCAAACCACCAGAAGCAGATTGGGGGGCAAGCCGCCGAAGGCGGTGAGGTATTCGCCGCAGGCGACGAACAGGGGTTGGTGAGCGAAGCGAGCAGGGGGCGGAGACCCCTAGTTCTTATAAAATAACCTCATGAATCTATATTTTATATTTACTACTTTCTGTTTGCTCGTATTCATTAGGCATCATATTAAGTTAATTAATTTTAACAGCTTGAGCATCTAGAATATTGAAAATAATGAATTGTCTCTTTTCTCTTACCTTTTGTTTATCTTTAAGTTAATGAATTAAACATATATTTCAAATTTCATTTAATTTAATGTTACGAATCAATGAAAAAGAAACATGATAATAAAAATAATAAAATCTATTAAAAGTTCGCTAATAATGGAATCATTCAACAATTTAAAAAGTAAAGAAAAAAAATACGGTAAAATACTTTTTGTTAAAAGCACAAAGCTTATTGATAGAAAAGTTGGATTGATTCTTATTTGATAGAAAAACAAAATATTGCTAATGGGATTATTTGAAGATTACTTTGACTTGATTTTGAAGTGTTTTTCGTCTTTTTCACTTTTATTGCTTATAAAAAATTGTTTTGTGTTTTAGAAATTTAGCATAATATGATGGAACATTTCTTCTTATTTTGCATTCTTCAAGGAAATAATTAAGTTTCTAATGATTAATTAAAGAAAAAGCTGAAATATTCTACACGCTTTTAATCTGAATAAAGACACATGAGCTTATGCTTAACTAATTTTCATTTTGTAAAATATTTCCTTCTTAGTTGTCTTTACTTTTTTATTTATAAAAGTTTTCTGCCTTATACTAATAGAAAAAGTAGGGCATCACTTTTTCAGCAAGTATTTGAACAGATCTACTTCATAGCATTTTAAACCACTTTAAACAATGTCTATTTTTTTACTTTTAAATTTATTGTAATTTTGGATCTACAGAAAATATGTAAACCATCAATTTGTATTATTTATAATTTTCTTAAAGTAACTGAAATTTAAATTTTTGTGAAATAAAATATGAATTTTAGTTGCTTAAATTTAATTTTTCAAACACGTATTTTAACTTTCTTGACCTTGAGCTGAAAGTTGTAATTGCTAAAACATTACTCATGCATGTGTACTGATTAACTTATGGGAGCTCTTAAATTTGTATTTTGTAAAAAAAAAAGTGCTATTATTTCTCAGAACATCAATTCAGTTAGCATATGTTTTTATTATTAAGGAATGTTTTACTAATCATTATAATGGCATATTTATTGGTGCACAAAGATTCGAAATCATTACGGGAAGGAAGAGTTATTACTGTAAGTATAAAATGATGAAAAAAATGTGCTTTATTGGTATGGTCATATTTTTTTGTTTATATAAATGAAAACATTCATAGGAGATTTACAAAGTTTTTAACTTTACTAGAGCACAGTATAGTTTTTTCGAATAGTAATTTTTGGTGAAATTTAAAGAAGTGAAAAAAGATCGTGGAAATATTAATTTATGATTGGCAGGAAATCATCATCAGAAAAAAATATAAGTTTTAAAAATATTTATTGCGCACGCATCTTTTAGTACATAAATTTTCAAAAGGCTTTATGAAAGTCATTTTCTAAGTACCTGTACTGATTGATTAATACGCAAACACTTGTACACATGAACGGTGTTTTTCTGTTAATGTACAATTATAATGGAAAAAGAAATAAATTTGTTACTCAAATTTAAACACTTCTCTCTCTTACTCTCCCTAACACATTTATTTTCATTAGTTTAAGTATACTTCCACTAGTAAAATTGATAATAGTAAAGTTTTTCTTTAAACAAACCAGAAAAACCTTTTAGGTACTTTCAACGTTTTAAGATGCCTCGCTAACTTTATTGCTTATATTACGTACATTACATGGTATTCTTTGTAAAGAGATTATGTTCGTAGGTTTTTAAGGAACCCAACGTCATCAATTCTACACAAACTCACATCAAATCATATTTTAAATAATTTAAAAAATGAAAAAAAAAATAAAAAACAACAAACTACTAACTGTAACGCAGGTATAAGTATTTAAAACTGCAAGAACATTAGTTATCAAGAAAAATATATTTCCAGTTTTTTACTTTCATTCATTACTAGATCATGCCAATTGCATTCCATATTTAAAACATTTAAAAATAAGTTATTGTTATTTACTTCAAAACTTAACGCATAATATTAGCGTGTGATGGATTAATCATACTTTTGATGTTTTCGTAATAAAATCGCTTGTAAAACAGGTCAAATATTTCAACAGAACACAACTGTTAGTCAAGTTTACCTTTTCAGCACTTGGAAATGGCGGTAACTTGTCAATGTAAAATTGAAAAAGGTAATGTCGAAGCTAAGTCTATTTTTTATCACCCTGTCGAATCTATACTTCTGATGGAATGTTGGAGACTGGTGTTAACTGAAAAAAAGGTACAAACAACCTGTATGCCTGATTACCTCCTACGTGTATGTGCAGGACTTTATTTTTAAAAATCATTTAGCACTTCAACTGCAACTACGGCGCAGTCGGCTAGCTCGCATGACTGTCATTTAAAAGGTTGGTGGTTCAAGCTACTAGAGATAAATAATATATATATATATATATATATATATATATATATATATATATATATATATATATATATATATATATATATATATATATATATATATATATATATATATAAAGTTATGTGTTTATTGAATAAAATAAATGTAACTGTGTGAAGTGAACTGAAATTACATTCATATTTTACATATTTATCATTATTGAATCCGTATTATTCAATAGAAACATAAATTATGTTGGCAAGTCACACGACTGCTTTATTTAATTCTTTTACATCCAATATACGAGGGGAGTAAAAAAATAATGCCTCCTGTCTCATAAAATTTGCAATAATGAACGTATAACATCATGGGCTGTTATAGATTAAAGCCTAACCTTTCCTGCTGGGGATGGAAAAAATCTGAGCATAGATCTTGGACAACCTCTATTGTTAAAATGGTAGGCTTCCGATAATTCAAAACTTTTCCGCGTTGAAGAAAATGATATTTTTTAAGTACAAAACATTCCACTCCCCCCCCCCTTTCAAATTGTGATGTAAAACATCGACTCTTACATTTTTCAGTTCTACACAAGGGTTAACTTTTCAAGTTATTCTCTATCTCTCTAATTTTTTTTTAGTAATAAAATTATGCAGATTATAATGAAAGCATTAATAAAATAATGAATGATTACTTTATTAAAAAACACATCCTAATTATTTTACGTTTTTATTATACTTTTTTGTTTAAAAACTATTAAAGAAGCAATTCTGCATCATAAAGCAGCAGCTACTCTTCCTCGCATAATTTCCATCCCTTTGAATTAACTAGTAAACTAATTTATTTAGGCATAAATCATTTGAGACCGCTGCAATGAACCTCTACATGATATAGTGTGCCTGAATTTTGGTGTTGGCGATAAACTTAAACCACAAATAATACGATGAATTGTTAAACGACTGTTTAAGGGCTTTCGATTCATAAATGTATGCATATTGCATTGGTTTCCACTTCATGAACTGATAGGCATTAAGCAATTACTATGTTTTGTGTAGACTCTAAGGCAGGGCTGCGGAGTCGGAGTCAAAGAGTCGGAATCGGACTGATTTTGGCCCAAAGGAGTCGGAGTCACTGAAAAACATGTCGACTCCGACTCCGTCCACCTCCGATTTGAGTGAAATTCTATGGAGGTAAAAACATATCTTTGAAACCAACAGATACAAATTTTCAGCGTCCAATATCCAAATCTTAAGCATCTAGGATCATTAAAAAGGGCTTCAAAATGGCGGGTCTGTTTTGTGAGACGGATTATTATGTTCGGGCTTATGTATGTGAATAAAAAATATTTGCAGCAAAAATGCAATGTGTTAAAATAAAGTCTGGCCATTTAACAAGAAAAGGATTAGTTTTGTACGGAGTCAAATGACACTTGTCTTTTGCTCTGGAGAAAATGGACTTTTTCGGAGGTCACAGTGACCTCCGAGAATTCTGGTAAATGGGGTGAAATTACCTGCGAGAATTCTTGAGATAATTGAGCTTTTTGAGAGGTCTCAATGACCTCCCATGACCTCCAATTGGCATACCCTAGCTTGCTACACTCCCCCCCCCCCAAAGTGAGACCTATCTACGACCATGAATAAAAATGAAACTTATGGACTTAATATTTCATCCTTTGTTTAGGGTTTTTCCCTCTTCAGTTTTGGGTTAACAAAAATAATAATTAAAAAAAAGCAGGAATCGGGAGTCGGAGTCGACCATTTTTCCTCCGACTCCGCAGCCCTGCTCTAAAGTGCCTCGTTTTGTACTTTTCTTTTTGCAGGTAACCCCTGCAAAGGAAAAAGGGACTAACATTGTTATAAAAAGCACCTTGTGACATCACAGCAGCGTTAATAACAACTATGGTGACAGCACTTTTAGCTGTAAAATTATGAGATTTTTTTTTTGGTGCTGTTCCAGGTTATAGAAATCGAGAGCACACATTTCCCTCTCCGCCAAAAAATGTGTTATACGAATATTTATGTGTTTATTGCAGTCTCAGATCTGACCCAACTTAATCCATGGGCATACCTATAGGTGGAGAAAACCTAAACTGGCAGCATTGTAAAGGATATGCACAGCAGTACAGAACCCCCAGGTGAGATTTTCCTCAACTATAGAGACATTGCTTCACACACATCTGTCCTGATATAATCTTAACGTTACCAAAAGAGTTTATTTTGAGAAAAAAAAATAACAAATAAAATGTATTGGTTGAGTAATTACAAAAAATCTTAATGTATAAAAATTACATGTCCCTGTGTTTGTGGCCAATGGACTCCTCAGCTACTGAACCGATTTTAACCAAATTTTGCACACAGTTTCGGTTTGGTCCAACTTAAATGATAGGATAGTTATTATCTCAATTTAGGACCGCAATATATTTTTTATTCAAATTGTCTATTTAGCTACCAGCTTTTCTGTATTCTTGACTAAGCCTTTTTACTAAGCCTTTTTTGACACCTCCATGGCTGAGCGACATAAAGCACACGTTCTGGCAGCTTCCGGAGCGCAGTAAACAGGTTGTAAGTTAGCGGTGCGTTGAGTGTTATTTGACTTTTTTGTGAAGTAAATTATAAACAAACGCGTTACTTCCCTTGAAATTTATATGTGATAAGCTGTCAGAAACGATTGTCACTTAAGAGTTTTTACGGCTCTGAGGCTGAGAGGTGGAAAGCGCTTGGTGGGATAGCTCCTGGACTGCATTTAAGTGGCTGTTCTTCTTACTACTATTATGTATACAAAAGTTTGTTTGGATGGATTTATGGATGGAGCAGTCAGTTAATAAGCAGTCCGAAACAATTATCTTTTTAACTAAGCCTTTTTTGAGCCTCTGTCGCCGGGCGACATAAAGCACATGTTCTGACAGCTTCTGGAGCGCAGTAAAATAGGTTGTAAATACAGAAACAATAATGGATGATTAATGCAGGTACTTATTTTTTTTTTTTTTGTATTTTCTAATTAAAAAAACTTAATAAATTCAAAAATTTGCTTATTTATTGCCTTTAAGGCGAAACAGAGTTCGCTGGGTCAGCTAGTATAACAATATATCTCTAATAGATGAAGCATTTTTTGTTATACAAAAAATACTTCATTTTTTTAGAGAATTTTACCTATCCGTTGAATTTTCCCACATTGAATTCCAATGCATAAATTTCGAAACAAAAAGACACTTAAAAATGACTAATGACTATTTCAACTATTTGAAGCACATCGCTCCATATGTTAGAGATATTAATGGGTACTGTCTCTGAAACAGAGCATGAAAGAGTATTTATTTTGTCGCTGAATTTCGATAAACTTCAGATTTAACTTTTTCTCTCCTGACAAGTTTAATATGATTTTCTGTGAGAGATAAATGGCTCTGTCAAATAAAGCCAGATTTTTGATGTGAGAGGAATTAATCGAATACGTGATTCAAATATAAATTTTTATGTGTTTATGATCAATTGGTTTCACACAAAAGGTATTTTCTGTTTTTTTCCTATGCATTTTAAATGATGCAATGGTTACAGATGAGTTAGAAACGAAGCGCTTTTTTTTTCATGCATTCCTTTCAAGTGTCATTTCAACGGTTTTGTAATGGTATGGGGTTTTGTTTTTCATCGTGAATATTTTTCTGCGTCAGTTATTTTGGGAACAGAAATAGTGTAATCGAACAATTATTAAACGAAATAACAATACTAATATACTAATGATAATAATAAGTTTCATAATAATATTAATAATGATTGATAATAATAACTTTCACAATGATAGTAACAATAATAATTGATGATAATAATACTTTTCATAATAATAACAATAATAATGATAATAAAAATTTTCATTATATAATAACACTAATAAATGAATGATAATAGTAACTTTTGTAATAACAATAATAAAAACAACAATAATAATAATAATAATAAATTTGATACATTTTGCGATTAATTTTACATAAACACAAGAGGAATAAAATTATTCATAGTTTGAATAACCCAAAGTATTTTGAATCCATTCAGTGCTTGTTCTTCTTTTATTAGCTGTATTACAGATTTTTAGTAATTGACTGGGAACGTGTAGGCAGTTTAATACTAAAACCGTGTTTGGCCAACTATTTCAAAATGCTTTCAACTATTCCGACATTGAACTTCATGAACAACACATTTTACTTCTGATGCAAAATTTCAGTTCATTATAAATTGAAATTGTGAGCAATATCCCAAATATTCAGTATGGTTTTTTTGTTGGTAAATGTTTGCCGGATAAAAGAGTACCTAAATCCAATTGCTTGTGATCTACTTTTATGTCTGTCACAAACGACATACTCGTACATGCATTTTGCACACAGAAAGCAATTTATTCTTGCAATATTTCCTCCAAATTGTGTAAATCTCGAATATATGATTATATTGGCCTCTATCGTAATAGTTTACTGTTTGCAAGAAAATAATTGCTTACAATATGTGTTAGATGAATATGGCACGCTAATTTATATTGACATAATAAAATATAGCACTATTGCAAATAATAAGGGGTTTGAAGGCATTTGTATCTCCTGGTTTATTCGCAATTTTTGTAGAAGTATGATATTCTAGACTGAGCTCAGAAATTAACTTTAATTCATATTATTACAATTTCAACCTTTTAATACAAATATTTGACCTTAAATTTTTGAAACATTTATATACTAATGAAATTCAAATAGACACATGCAAAGGCTGGATGCATTATCGGGGAATCGCACTGGATCTGCAAGAAGCGTTTCGCTTACGCAGCCAATGGGACAAGAAAAGTAGGGGGATATGGGGCAAAGTGAAAAGGTAAAATACTTTCGCAGTTTGCAGCGCCACTTATCTAGAAATATTTTAACTAAGTCACTACACATATAGCCGATTCCTGTCAAAAAATATGTAGCTCCAAAGATCAATAAAAAAATCATACAAGTCATTTTTTAAATTTGATACTTTTTTGTAATATTCGTAGTTTCTTAAAAATATTTCTTGTCATAATAAAAGGATTAAATTTTGTAGTTATTTAAACTATTAATGGAGATCTACTGATGTCCAGTGCAGTCCTTATTCATTTTATATTGGGCATTTTTTGATTTTAAATGTTCAATGTAATTTGTCAAGTGCACGTAGAGCAAAGTGGATGGGGAAAAGTGAAATAGTTCATTTCGTTTGCTTATTCATTCATTTAGTAAATCAAGTACGTATATTTTCATATATCATTTTATTTGCATTCGTTTACTTAATTATGTACTTATTTACTCATTCATTAACTCATTTTCATATTCATTCTCTATTTTATGCACTCATTTATTTTTTCTCACACATTAATTAATTTATTCATTTATTTACTTATTCGTTTATTTCTTATTATTAATTAGTTTTTTTGTTTATTTGCGCATTTTATTGATGAAAAATAATGTTAATCGTCGAATAAAAAATTTTTCATAACAAAAAAATTTGTTTTTCACTTTGCCCCATGATTTTTTGAGGAAGAAATTTTCCACATTTATGTGAAAGTTCAAAATAACTGCCAAATATCAAAAATAATATTCTAACGAAAGTTGTATTATAAAATAAATTATTCCTTCTTCATGTACAATAATTTTTAGAGAAAAGTTTCCGTTTGTTCTTTTTGAAGCAGGTGCGTAAAATTAATTATTTCATATTGCCCTATATAACCCTACTACGAATCAGATGTGAAAAATACATAATGAATGACTATGGAGTCAGAAAACGTGGCACGAATTTTCCGGTTTAGTGCAATACATTTTGGAGCCGAACAGAGCTAACGTAGATATAATTGAAAATTATTTTTTAAGCAGTTTTTAAGACTTAAAATATTATGAAACACAAAATAGCATTCATTAGTTTTCCGTCACTTAAAAAATGAAAGACATCATAAATTGTCAGTAGCATTTTTTAAAATTGACAATGGCATAAAGTATTTAACTAGGAACGTTTTTTCCTTTATATATGTTTTAAAACATACAATAGTCTTTTCGCCTAAAGTCCGAAAACGTAAAAAAAAAGATAGAAATATCTTAATTACAAAACAATATGACGGAGTAATTTTTTACATTCTTCTTTTCTTTTTACGTGCTAGTGATCATTAAAAAGTACTATAAACTATTTTTAATATAATAAATACAGCGCACAAATCCAAAATATCGTACTGATAGAAAAATATAGCGGTCTCTCTATTGATCACATTTCTTATTTTATTTTACATACTATGCTTATTGTGGTATAGTGGTTAGTTATAATTTAAAATAAAAGGAAATGATTTTGCGTTTGGTAATTAAATCTGCTAGGAAAAAAAAAGAAACTGAAAAAGAAAATAAAATTTAGAGGAATCTGGAAATAAATACAAATGGCTCTGGTGGAAAATATTATCAGTATCAATAATCATATTTTGATAAAACTTTAATGTTGTACTCATTACACAGAAGGGTGAGCGACCCAGGAAAATGTGGAAAATAAATTAGAGTCAATATAAAAATACTAGCAGAAAGGGAACATTAAACAAACAACGAATGTGGAGCAATAAACCCAGGTTAACTACTGCGAATGAAGAAAAACAGGACACAAAATTAAGTGTAAAACTCACACCATTTGGTCTTTGGTTGCTTTTAATATTTGGGTGATCATCAAAAATATACATATGTAGCGCAGATCATCTCGATAGTTCAAAAAAAAAAAAAACAGATGAATTTTTGGGAGCTAAAACCCACAGTAGACATTGGAATTGCAAAATGTAGAGCTGGCACGTAATCGTGCGAAGTTCAGGTTGTCATTGGCTCAACAGGGAGCCGCGCGGAAAGTTCATAATTTAGATAAACACACACACACACAGGTTGAATGGAAGACGAGGGTAGAGGCGGCCGCACAACATAGGTGCTAGTTTCAGGAGCTAGGGTAAGTCGCTGCACAGAAGGGACAGTAGCGCGACATGGGTGGTCGTTTAGTAGTAGATAATGTAGATTGACACATAAAAGGTCCCGCTCCGAAGAGAAACAACGTTCCATTCCACCCGCAACTGTCGGAGAAGTTTTTGGAAGAGCCTCCCTCACACCGATGCCAGTCGCACTTTCATTAGCAAAATTTCCAAAAGTATGTAAAGACAAAGAAGACAGCTCCGAAAATAAGGTCATCCTCTGAGGCTATATTGAACAAAGTAATGAATGCAAAGAAGCTGGGAAGAGGTCTAATTTTCCCAGCCGTAAAGTCAAATACCGCACCACATCTTGCTTAAAAATCTGCGCTTTTTCATGGATCGATATAAAAAAGGAACTATCTAACCGATGCGTTCACAATATAAAACATACATAAATTGATCACTCGAAACATGGACCATTAATCATAAAACTTGACTACTATATAAACATAGTAACACAGAAAATGATTTATAAAAAAAATGCAATAATTCATAATTTTTTCTCAAAATGGGATAACATGAAACTTGTTATGACACTTATGTTATTTAAAAAAAAATAATGCTGGTATAAACGTTTTTCTCAAAATACATTGTCCAACAATGTAAAAATTTCAACTATCAATAAATAACTATCTATAATAAAAGAAGAATAAAATGAAATTATATTATTTATTCTTTATTTACTTTTACTTGACTATGTTAATTTATGAATACCATTGTGGGCTGAAATCGCTTAATTAGCATTTAGAGAGAAACGCGCATAGGTGCGACCAATTAATCATTTTCCGGGAAGCCTGACGTTGCCTAATGGATGTCAAATCATTACAATGATTTGAATTCAAAACACTCACCATAGCACCTTGTTAGTTTAAGTGACTGCAATTGAAATTGGAAGACCAGTTGATGCTAGTTTGCATATTAATGTAAAGGCATTTACTTAACTTTGTCAATGCGAAAAAAAAATTACATTTAATAAAAAATATGTTGTTCAAAGATTAAAACTTGAACACAAATCAATATTTCATACAGTAATTTGCATACAAACTAGCAAATTTAATTATATACATATCTTAAATCGAAATTTTGAAGCATTGTAACTTGTTGATGCATTCCTCTTTGGGGTAGTGCATTATTTTCTCAACTAAATTGTCCTTTTGAAATAAAAACGTACAGTAATAAATAAATAAAAAAAAATGTATGTTTCATTTGCGGACTGTTTTTTCATTTATCTTTTAAGAAATTTCATTGACTGTTGGAAACATAAAATTAATGAAAACGTCTAATTTCGTACCTCTGTTTTGACTCGACAAGTAGAAATTAAGACACAATATTGACCCTGAAAAAGGCTCAAATAATAACGTCAGTTCTTCATTTAAAGTAAAGAAAAACCTAAATAACGTTTAGTTGATGTCTTTGCAGAATAGTAAGGTAAACAAACATACAAGTGGAGTACTGCGCCACCAGTATATCAGTAAAACTCGGCACATTTGTCCTTTTTTTCAAAACGTATAATATGTTTTGCGTTACAACTATTTTCTTTTTATTCATTATTGCACAAAATGGCTCTTTGTCATATTTTTTGTTTACAGCTTACCACACTTAACAGTTACTCTTGAGTAGTTTCTCAGTATAAATTAATGTAACTTTTGACATTTAATTTAGCTTTTTTCAGTTATTCTTTTCTTCTGGGGTAACTATTTTTACAGTGCAGAAGTTCACTATTAAACACAATTTTATTTAAAATTGTAAATGAGATTCCATATTTAGTTTCTTTGGGGGAGTGCTTTCCAATGTATATAAGAAAGGGACAAACCTTATACATACACACATAATTCTAAAACTGGTCAGTTTATGTTCAAGGGATGCTAAAATAGCTATCTGAAAAAAGAAAAAAAATCTATGTTGTGTTCGCTATACTTTCCCCCTATGCGAAAGTTTGAAAAAAAATATTCCAAAATTATGTACGCAAATTGGTAGTTTCCTAAATTATACTAGAAATGAATTTTGATTAGTTTTATTATGTAGTCCAATCGATTGAGGTGGGTGTTCAAAAACCAATATTTTCTGGTGGGAAATATGTTTATCAAATGCTCTCAAAAGTGAAATCTGAAAAAGGTATGTTAAAATAGAATCGCCATCATGGTCATGGGAAAAATTTTGGCTTAAATTGATATTATCGTAGTAAACAGGCAGTTCTGCATTTGAACCGAGAGAATGTAACGTAAAATTTGGTTAGATTCAGCGACTGGTTATCATAAGAACTGGCGGGTTAGGAGATTTAGGTCGCTCTGGCATAAATCTATAAAAAAAACTCTATTATTCTTTGTAAATTCAAGGTAAACTAAGTTTAAATATAAAAACTTCTCTCAATGACATCATTTCCTTTTGCAGTTGGTACGAGTGTCATGAATGACTCACAGAAGAGGTGTCATACGTGTTTAGATTTATTTTTCTGGATGTATAATATCCAACTTTTACGCATTCAATAAAACTGTTTTATGACGATGTTGACTTTTTGAATGCGGTGCTTACTCTAGAGAGAGCCGTTAGTTACTTCTTCAACTACTCAATACTGTCAACTGTGGTATGAAACCCGCACATCATCTCTTGTCCCAATCGGATTCTAAAATGGTTCAGCGTTTTACTTAGAAACAGAAAAAACAGATTTCGCATAAATGCACCATTCAAAATACAAATAACATAATTTAAAAATTCATTAAATACAAAGTAAATAAACGCTAACTGAATTTAATAGACAATAAAAACAGTAACGAATGATAGTAATTGAGAAACAAAAAAAAGCTTCGTCTATATTTTTAACAAACAAAAATAACTTCTGCGTGTCATTGTATAGTAAAATTTAAATTAGATGTTCCTGAGAATGAAAAAGAAAATACTGTATTAAATTCGTAATTTTTAATCCGTCTTCCTAGCTTTATATTTTTTCCATCAAAGATAAATGCCATTTCCAATTTCATTTGCAGAAATTCAGTAACACGAAGCGCTTGCTTAGCTATCATTACTAAACACATATTTTGCATTCAGACATGAATTTATATCGGAAATTTAAAGTAGGGCATTTTATATTTAATGATTTTATTGCATTCCAGTGTATTATTTGAATCGAAAAGAGATTTTTTTAAAACTAACATCAGGAGAGTAAATACAGGGTGCGCCAGAGAAACTTACTTTTTGAAATGTCATTAAAAATAAAACTACTTAAGTTATTGTTTTAATTCTTTTTTTATTTGAGAATACAATATCGCAATTTTTTTTTCATTTAGTCTTGAAAATGACATCGGTTAAATGATGACCCCCATTGAGCATACACTGATTAAGACGATTTTTAAAGTTTGTGAGCACTCTTTGCAGCACATATCAATTGATATGCTGGCAATTTCGTCGCGAATGTTATTCTTGAGGTGAGGTATTGTGCGTGGTAGATCAACATAAACCAGGGATTTCAAATAACCCCATAAAAAATAGCACGGTGCCAAATCTGGGGAGCGTGCTGGCCATGGGAGATCGCCTCTGAGAGAAATGAGGTGGTCGGGGAAATGTTGTCGCAACAAATTCATTGAATCTCGTGCTGTGGCTCCATATTTCTGAAACCACACGTCCCTAATGTTCATTTCTTTGAGGCTGGGAAGAAATAATTCCTCGATCTGTACCGAGCTGCATTCACGGCCATTCGAAAAGTAGCTTTCGAAGGCAAAGGCGCGCTGTTCTTTTGACCATAGTATGATGGCGACTGATTAAAGGGAAAACAAAACTTGGAGATTTCCCGCTACAGATGCGCCCACTCTCGGACTTCTACGCAGCCAACTCACCGTGCAGGAATGTTTTCAAAATAGTAAGCTTCTCTGGCGCACCCTGTACTTTCATACACAATAGTTCTTGCAATTAATAATCATTGATGCCACATACAGGGTTAAACACGCTGAGAAAAAAATGTTTATGGAAAATATTTCTTAATTAGAGCTCGTTCTCAATGACATCAAGTATGTTATTTTATGCTCCAGCACCTATATACACATTTTGTAAATAACATTGGAGTTATTCGGCTTACATTTAGAATTTTGAAACACCTCTTGATTAACACCCTGATTTAGTTTCAGTTTTTTAAAACTACCTTTTGCAATTATTTTATTCTGTTATATTAAAAATACTGCTTTGAGAGTTGAATTGTGATGCAAAAAATTCGAACATTAAGGGACTGGCCAACTGAAACTATAACTATGGTGAATAATATTCTTATAATTTTGTAGTTGATAATGCTGAATTCATAAGCTTAGCTGCCTTAACTAAAACTAAATTTGATTATTTTTATTTAATAACAACATAATAATCCAATATTGTTGAATAAAGTACATTTTGTGTTGGTCAGTTCCACGAATGGCATTATTTTACTAACATTGAAATGCATGACAATTTCTCAGAGGGGATGGTATTGAACCACCATCCTTTCAGTTATCAGCCGGACCCGCTGCTGATTACACCACGGATGCTGACATCTATGCTACGTAGTAAACTGTTGAAATACTTTATAAAAGCAAATCTTTGCGCATGCGTATTAACAGTGTAGTTTAACAGTTAGCCTTTTTTGACTTTCTACTAGCTCCACCAGCCTGCCTCTTATAAGAGAGAGAGAGAAAGAAGCATAATTTAAAAAACTCTGTATTTAACGTAATCCTTGTTATTTCAGGGTTGTTTATTTTTCTTTTATTTCCCATTTGAATCATCATAGTTAAGATTTAACCTTGAAACTACGTTTTTTAGTTTTGCACCTTTATAAGCCTAGTATGAAGGTTCAAACGTAAAATACCCCGAAATAAAGATACATTCCTCAATAACACTTCCCTTTCTAGTGTTAAATAACGACTGTTAAAAAAAGAGACTGATATGCATTATTTAAACATACTTCTGATAAGCCTCATTTTATTGCTACCCTATTTGTTTCTAAAAGTTTTGCTTCATTTTTAATCGGCAAAACTTAATTAAGGGTTTGCAATCTTGAAATACTATTAAAGATCCGATTTAATTCAAAAAGTATCCCCGTGCAAACGTTTTACTCGTTTCCATTTTTGCAATTTCGGAGTAATTCTGATAAATGTTTTTCATCTGAATTCCTTCTTATATGAAGAGTTCGGGTATCTGGAAAATGTTTGCATGACAGCTTTGGAAATTCTTTCCGAATAGATAATCAAGATTGAGAGCGCAGTAGCTGAACTTTATTAAATTGCTTTTCCCTGCACAAAGGGCAAGAATGTGAACATAACCAAGCGGTTAATATTCTCTGCATCAGTACACAATATCCCTTTCCTAATGTATGTCCAGTTCAATTCGTAAAAATAGAAAAAATAAATATTTTAAATACATTTTTGAAAAAAAAATCATCTATTGTTGTAGAAAGAAATAAAAAGAAGGACAATGGATCACAAATTGAATAAAAGGCATTAAAATGTTTCTAATATATATATTTTTTTATTTTGGTCGAGCAGAAATACTTTAGCAGTTTCTGTGTATCTTTTTTGGAGGAAATAAATGCAAACGCTCTATCGCTGTTAGGCTAAATTAAAGCTAAATGTCTTTTTTACTATTTCGTTTTTTTTTAATGAAATTTCTGCCTTATTCAATGAAGTAAATAACTCTAAGAAATTTTCCCATAGGTTTAAAGTACATTTTGTTTCAGTGTGTACTTCATTTTGGTATTGTTATTTAAAATATCAGACAGGTTAAGAATAACAAAAAAAAAAAAAAAAAAGAAGAGATTATGATTTTGTTGTAATGATGATTTTGTTTCCTAATATATATATATATATATAATTATTTATTAAAAAAATCATGTCCTGGAACCACAGTTCGCTGACATATTCAACGTTAGATTAAAAAAAAATGCATACTCTTTTTTTTTTTTTTAAGTTTAAAGCTATTTCGCATGAAAGTTCTATAAAAAGAAAGATTCATTATTATTATTTTTTAAACTTTTCATCGGCACTCCCCCTCCCCCACCCAAAAAATACATAAGTAACAACATGCCTAAAAATTTTAGCATAAAAAATGTTAGTAAAGTGGCATGAACGTATATCCGTACTAAACAATTTTGTTCGACCTTACTTCCTGAAAAGCCGCGGCAGCATTGCTGTCTCCAATGTTATGGAGTAATTTAATTAATAAACCTCATGTAACGAACCGCATCGCTTTGGAAACGTTACACTATGTTAATGTTTCCATATTGTAACGTTTTACTATCTGTAAGGTTACACCAGAATTATCTACTACCTCACACATAAACTGTTCGTAAGGTTACACACTACCAAAAAAGAGCTTTTATCAGACGTTTTCGTTTAAGATTAAGCATTTTAAAGTAGAAATTGGCCTTGATTAAGAGAAGAAACAGCTAAGACGTTAAACAAAGTAATGACCTCTTTTTAAAAGTTCGAAATCATTTTCTTTTATAAGTATGAACATGAATTATATTATCATAATTAAAACTGCCATCCACATGACTATGGTTTCCCACATGTCATAAATAATAAGTCACACCATAATCATTGATAGTTCGCTAATGTAAAAAAATAAATACGTAAAAAGTAAACTAACAATGTAAAAAATAAAAAGTTAAAAAAATAGCAAATAAATATTTAATAGCTGTTTTATATTTCTTCTCTTTTAGAGCTTTCTTCTTCCATATTGTTTTTAACTATTCGTTTAATACATTTTCATTAGGTTCTTACTTTCCCAGAGCCGTTCCACTTTACAAAAATTAGTAATATGTTTTAATCACACGCAATACATTTATACAACACAGAGATATGGGGGTCTAGTCTCTACCCATACGTAAATTTACGTACGATAATCGTGCCGTCAACGTACGCACGCATCGTAACGAACACTAATAACTTATGCTGATAACCGTACGTGCTGTAACTGCGTAGTCTCTGCCCAAATGTTCTGAACGTACGTTAACATTCGGCGTATTTACGAACGTACTTAAAAATATTAAGCCACGCCTTTATTCCGATCCAAATCAGCCAATCGAAAATTAGCGTTACAATCGGCGCGTATCGTAATCGTTGACTTGGCAATGCTCGGCAGACAACGCTTTTACTTTTGTTTTCCATTGTTTGCATACACACAGACCTTATACTATTACTTATGAGGAAAGACAATGGGTGTCACTGAAAAAATCATTGACAAATATTGGAATTTAGATAAATAACAGCGGGAGTGTATTTTGAACAGTCAAAACAATTGATTTCATGATTTATAAATTACACAGGCCAACAAAAAAAAAACCTTTTTGAAAACTTTTTTAATTTTAATAGCTGATCTTGATAGATTTTTATGTGCTGAATCCAAATCTGCTTGTAGTTTTTATGTATCACCCTTAGTTTCCAAGCAAAATGTATTTTATTATATAGTCTAATACCCATTTACAGTATATAGGGAAATCAATGAAACACTGTAGAATCGTAAAAATGGTTTGTATTTACAGTAAAATACTTGGAATAGTAATTTTATGTGATGATACAAGGTTCACTTGTCAACTGGAATTGCTTTATATTTTCTTTCCCTTTTTTCCTTGAAGCTTCTTGTGTAGCTTTTCCTGCGATGAATAGCTTGCTGAACTTCCCGGTGAAGTGACCAACAGTAATCCCCCATCATGTTGTAGCATGTGTTTCAGCAGTGCTGCCAACATCATCTTTGTTCATTAGACCTATTTTTTCATGTTATCTTAACTATGAAAAAGCTGTTAAATTCTAAAAATGTTTCTTTATTTCATGAATGTAACTATAAAATGTGAATAAATGGTGGGTGATACAACTTTTTAAGCATCATATTTGGATTCAGCAACCTAAACAACATAAGAATAAGGTATTTTCATTAAAAAAGTTTTTTCATCGTTGGCCTGTGTTATTGTTGTTAACATATAACAGATTAAAACGTATTGACTGTATGTCATATCATATAATATTGCATCTATCACAATTTAAAGCATGATGGTCATTTGACAACAGCCAAATTGAGTTTTATAAATCGGGTCTTCTTATTTTCAAGGGCAACAAAATTATGTAAAAACAGGAAGATATTGCAGCTTCACAAAAAAAGTAATACTGTTCCTGAATTTACCGACTTGTCATTTCGAGCTTGCCGAATGAAGAAAACTCTCATGACCTCCCTTCGGGGCTCCTGAATATGTATAACACTATAATATTTTTCAGAATCTAATTTAAAATATTTTTGTGCTGGATATGAAATTAAAAACAAGTACTACAGGCCCTAATTAACACAATTGCCAGGGCCTGATTATGGCACAGGCCATCTAGGTCTGGGACTGGGGCCTCATCTTTCTAAGGGGCCCCTAATTTTTTAAAAACTGATGCACAGCATTGAAGAATAATGTATTTTTAAGAAAAAAATAATGATTCATAAATTGAAAAATAAAAACAATCTCTTTTGATACTTAATTAGCACTTCTTTTATTTAGTTCGTTTTATGCTAAGTGAAAAAAGATTTCTTTCTTGAGAATTAGCTTTAAAACTCTTGAGCTAAAATGGATATAAAAAAACAGTATCAGGGCTAGACATAATGCATACAGTGCAAGTGCATAGGGCCTTGCAGAGCTTCATAAAATGATCCCCAAAAATCGCCCCCCTCAGGGGTGCCCACAGGGCAAGTTGTGCCAACAAAATTTTAGGGGGGGGGGTAAAACTGATTTATTTATTTAAATTATTTATTAATTTAGTTTTTTTATTTAAATTATTTTTTTTCGTGTGTGTGTGTGGGTGTGCTTGGAATGTGTGGAGGGCAATTCCACGGTAACTTTCGTTACATTTTGACCAACGCTTAGGCATTTAGCACCTCAGTACAGACAAATATTTTTATACAAACCTTGAATAAAAGCATTCTATGAAAATCACATTCAAAAGCAAAATTAAAATGCAAAAATATTCGATGCATTAAAATTTTACAAAATTTAGCAGTCAAAAATAAGGCAGTAACTTATGTTACACAAAAAGGGAATGACATAATATGAAAATTGGTTCTAAGGCAAATTTCTGCTCTATTACAGCTGTTTTCTTGTTTGAAGTATAATTTATCAGTTCCTTATAATGCTTAGGAATTAATTTTCATAAATTTAAAAATTTATTTCAAAAATTGAGAATTATGGGAATTTTTGACTGGGTAACTTACGTTACAGTAACTTGCGTTACAAAATTCACTTACAAGCAAATCTTTATTACAAAAATTAATGAATGAAAATTACAGCTTAGTTTAGATCAAAATATTGAAAATTAACAGTTATGAATTGAATTTATAGAAATTTAATACCAAATTCAATGAATAATCAAAAATATTGCATAACATAACATTTTAAATGCAAACTAGTCACTGTTATTAACAAGTTCAGGTAGGTTCAATTTTTCGAATCACGTTTTCTTTCTCATAATAAATTTCATCTGTCGTTTCTGGCCATTTATAATAGATTCCAACAGCAGCCATTACTTTTACTTTAAATTCGTTTTCTTCAATAATCGTTACAACTCTAGGATACAATGTATTTTCGTACTTCATCACACACCATTCACCGGCTTTTATCTCTGTTTTTTCTTCTTGTTCCTTGAAATACTTAACTAAACGAAACCCCACAGTTGGTAAATTTCTAGTTCTTAAATGTTAGTCAATGTGCGGATCTTCAGAAAAAAGTTTTGATAAATTCTGCTTTTCCTAACATATTTCAATACCATCAAGAGTGACTTTTATTTTTCAATCTGTAATATTAACATGACTTTTCACATACCCCTTTTACAGCGCATCTTTCTGCAGAGTTCAGTGGCATTTCAATACAGAATAAAATATATTTCAATTGAAAGAGATAAAATATTTTTATATTTGTTTTTTCCAAAACATATTTCAGAACTTTAAAGCATAACAGAAGTCATTTTTGAATAATTTATAGTAAATTACCTCTTAACTATTCAGAATGCAGTGATATTGTTTAGAGATAATTAATATCTTAAAAGCCAAAAAGAAACATGTAATTTGTAATAGAGGTGTATTGTAATCTTATTAACAAATAGACACATTTTAAGAAATATGATTAATTTAAATTAAGTAAATACAGTACATTTAAAAGAATTCTTGAATAAATTACTCCTACTAACCACATAGGTTTATTTCACAATTTACTTTCTTTATAGACATAGGTATTTAAGTTCTACTTAGGTAACTTACATTACCTGCATATGTCGGTAACTTAGGTTACACGTTTTGATTGTAGCACAAAAATTTAAATAAACAATATTTAAAAAAAAACTTGAACTATTTGCTTAACACACACTTATAAGATAGAAGATATAGCATTGTTAACATTGCATTGCCCTTTCTTTATGCACAACATGAACTTTAACATGTTTTTGGTAACTTTCGTTACATAGAACTGTGCATTTTTGAAGTTGACATAAATCACTTAATTTAAGTGAAAACAATTGTTTTAGCAATTCACAATGTTGAATTAAAGTGTAATAATCAATATTCTTCCTTTAAAACAGTTATCTAAAGAAAAAAATTGTAACTTACCAACGTTCAAAGATTGATCATTTGCTTTACCAAAAGTAAAATATTCCATTTCCAACTTCAAAGTGCTGCCAAAACTAAAAATACTACATTCTTGGCAAAAAATTAGTATAAATAATAAACTACCAACATTTTTAAACCAAAAAATATGCAAAACAGGCGCATTGCTGTAATTTGATTTTTCCAACGCTTTTCCACACATGCATGGAATTGCCCTGGAAGAGAAAAAAAAGCGATTATATTCTGCGCATAATTAGTACTTTTAATAAGTTAATACATGAAAAAATAATAGTTATAATTTAAAAAATAAGTAAATAATATTAGAAAAAAGAAATGAAAAAGAGGAGAAAAAAAACACAGGAGGGTTGTGAAATTTTTTGGGGGGGAATTCACGCCATTGAGCTTGGGGGGGGGGATGGATGAATACTTTCTTCATTATTTTGCAAACAAAACATCATTTTTAATGCTTTACGTCCATTTATAGAGTATTATTTAATTATCCCCCTCTCTTGTATCGCAGTGGCGATACAAGGGGGCTGGCCCCCTTGTATCGCCACTGCGAAAAAAAAAAAAAATTTTTTTGGTGACTTGAAAAGGCAGAGCACAGAAGGGGGCCTCTAAAGTATTGTCGGCCTTGGGCCTAAATTTTTAATTGACAGTGTCATTTATTTATTTATTTATTTTGTGAGAAAATCTTTCCTCGAAATATTGTCGTTACATATCAAATTAAAGCGCATATAATTGTTATTAAAATGAGCTAATATGCAACTCTGTACCTCTCATAGAACTTGAGTTATAATATTTTACAACACTGCCAGCAAGAAAAAAAATGTTTTTTAACGAATTTCAGAAATTAATTACTGATTAATTATGAATAATAGATTTTTTAATATAAAAAATAGACGTGAGGCCGCCCTGGACTTTTGAAACTGCCCTCCCCCTTGAGGTGTTGAATTTCAGAGTTGTAAAAAAAAATCTTTTTTTATTTACTTGACATAAAATGTATTTTCAAGGTCAACCGTGCAAAGCCCGGCCACACAGCGTTATTAACAAAGAACAGTATTTAATTCAATTAATTGATGTAATTCTCGCGGCCGATCCGCCCTGCTTTCTAAAAAAAAAAGTCTTCATTTTGCATGAAAAAAGTGCCCCCCCCCCCAATCGTGCCGCCCTGGGCTATAGCCCATTAAGCCCATACGTAAATACGGCACTGTTCAAGGGTAGGATTCCCGAAAGTTACATGAAAATCCGAAACGGCCAGGTCGAGATTTCTTTCGTTTTTTGGTTGATTTAATATGGTTGAATAAAAGGAATCTGTGCGAAAAAAATAAACAGCAATTTTCGTAAGGCGCGAACAAGATTTGCTACTACTCTATAAATGGACGCAAAGCATTAAAAATGATGTTTTGTTTGCAAAATAATGAAGAAAGTACTTACCCGCAAGTGAGCCTGGTAGTCCTCCGGCGGGAAAACTATCTTTAATATCTTCCGTGAGGTCAATCGCTAAATTTTTCGTTAACCTGAAAAGTTTAACAAATCTGCGATCTGAAAGCTCGAAAGCATTGAATTGGTCTTTAAACACCATTTCTTTCTATCGTTTTCAATCCTTCAACGTCCTCTAGTTGCTAATCCAACGCAGTAAACGCGGCATCCATCTTGGTTTTTAAGTACGCAAAAAGGTTTTCCGCCAGAAAGAAGATGGCGTAAATTTTCCGTATGTTTACATTTTAGAGTACGTATTTTGCGTGCGGAAAAAAAGGGCAGAGACTAACGGGTCTCGCTACATAGCTTAAAATGACGTCACGGGTTGGTTTTGAATGTGGAGAATTTTTACGTATTGGGCAGAGACTAGACCCCATGAAATAACACCCTAGATGAAGTTGAACCCGTAGCCTCTACCTTACCGCTTACAGAGAGCTCTAAAACTAATCGTATTTTTCCACCCGGACGTTAAGGCAGGTCTAGATTACGTTTCCAAGAATTTAAGAGTTCAGTGCTGATGCTAATCTTAACGCATGTGCTGTGAATAATACCCCAATTGAAAACTGATTAAGGCTTTCAAAGCCGGCATCAACATGAGGATATAACGTTTCTGGGCTTATTGGCCGAATGGGAAAGAAAATCCAGACGTTTTGTCAAGCACTGCAGCTGACTTTATCAGTGGTTGAGTTTGGTGTAACTGAATAAAATCATCAATCACACCAACATCGAACACTGATGATGTCAGCCGCATTGCTTGGAGAAACGGTCTGGATTTTCTTTTCCATTTCGAACACGGCCGATAAGGCTGGAAACGTAGTGTCTTTATTGTACTCCAGACATTCGTAGTAGTTTGAACGCTAAGTACAAGTTTTTAGTTTGCTATCGGGAGACTTTTTTCTCACAATAAGAGTTTTCTTAAGATTCGCAAAAGCTTACTCCAGATGTTGTGCAGCGTTATATCCATAAACAATGGTAACCTGAAACTTTTGTTCTATTTATGTGCCCTGTACTAGCTATTTTGCTTTGTCCAAGATCTACAAAATTCGTTTTTGAAAGTGAAAAGAGTTACACTAAATAGTAACTAAAACTGAACTATTGCCTTTAAGTAAGGAATAATTTCTTTAATAAAAATATCTTTCATTCTAGATATTTAATGTTACATACACAATTTATAAATATAATTGTTAATTTTATAAAATATAATTTATGTTTCGAATTGGATGTTTTTAAGAAAACAATTCAAATGTAAATCAGCCCGTTAAATGTACTGGGTTTATGCAAAATGCCTTTTCAATTAGATACCTTGATTGACTTTAGATAAAATGTTTAAAAAGTACTCTTAGTGTCTAGTTATAAAAACTTCTGATTGGCAACAGGCACTTCTCAAATAAACACATATTTTTGAAAACACAAAGCATTTGATAAATATTCAAAATTTTCGAACTGAGCAAAATGTGAAATAAAAGTTTCAATTTATTACTACATGCTAGTGAAAATTTTTTTTTCTCTCATAAGAGAGGAAAAACTAAAAATTGCACACACGCATTTTGGAATTAAAAAAAGAAAAAAGAAAACTCCTAGTACATGACATGGAAATGAAGCTTCTCATATGGATCATTTCTATGTAAAAACATTTTTCTTTTGCTACTTCTGATTACCCCCTCCTCCCGATCAGGCTCCGTGTGACTTTTTTCTTACTTCTACGAATGAAAAAGGGCATGAAAGGACACCTATTTGATAAAATTTAAGAGACCTAGAAAGAAAAAAGACGAGAGAGAAGCTGTTAGCCATTTTTAAGGGGACATCAAAACTGTTTTTAAGAATGGAACCAAAGTTAAAGAAAATGTATTACTTGTAATGAGGAGCATTTTGAAGAGGATAACGTTTTTTTTCAAGAAAAACGGAAAATATCTCTCTTTGAAAAATAGTTCAGGTTTTTTGCTTTTGGTAGCAGCTTTTACATTCATGCATAACTGTCTGCGGCACTTTAATATAATCTGAAAAACACATCTTTATAAATACTAATTAACTAATTTTTGCAACTAATATTTGCAGAAAAGGGATGAACTAAAACATTTAAAAATAATAATTTATTTTCGCAGACAACTAACGATTTCAACTTTATTAATACCCACTGGATATGATTACAATTTTGGTTTGCTTTTAAATATAAAACCTGAATAAGATTGCATCGATATAGATAATATAAATACTGTGATTATAATTAAATGCTTAATTCAACAAAATATTTCAATTTACAACGTAGTATTCTAAATTCCAATAACGAAAAATGTATAAACACCACAAAAATATAATAATTTGTGGTTAAAAAGCGATGTTATAATTCAGTTTTGTCTTCAGCAATAATTCTATTTTAATAGATATATTCCGCCTTTTCATTACAATAGAGAGACATTTCTCTCTGCAACACTTAGGATATAATGCATCTGTAGCTAATTTATTCCGAAGAAATGATTTTCATTTCATTTATCTGTCGAGAACTTCTGTAAGGGGGATTAAAGTAGTTCCTTAATTCTTCGGCCATCCTCGATAAAATCTTGGAATTGTTGAAAGCGAATATTGAACCTTTCATGTATAAGCTTTGGTGTAATAAGTATTATCTTTGAATAAATAACAGAACATTGCTAGGAGATGCCTAGAGATGATGGAGGAAAGGCTTTTGCAATTTTGTTTTTACCAACGTTTTATTTTTCTTACTTACTTTTTTTTTTTTTTTTTAAGTTTCTCATTTTCTATTTCATTATAAATAACACAGCTTAAGTGAAAAATTTAAGACATTTTACGGAAAATTAAAACATACATTTAGTTTTATGAGCTATAACATAAATTATTGTAAGACATGTATTATTGCTTGCATGTAAATGCTTTCCAAGGTACGTATGATAATTTTTTCTACCCACACATTCAAAAGTTAAAGAAAATTTAAGCGTAGAGATAGGAATATTATTAGGGGAAAAATTCTGATTGTCCTAGCGCCAAGTATTTTCATATTTTCCCTTGCCTTAACCCATTTATGTCCAGTAGCCTAAAAATGGGACGCTTGTCAGTTACTGCATACAGAAACCTGTAATGAGCATATCATTTTACTAAAGCTGTTTTTCACAATTTAAATAGTCCTTCTTCTTGAGAAAGCCAGTTCGAGCCACTATTTGGACATCAGAGTTTATTTATTGACAGTTATTTTCAGAAAAATCAGTCAAGCAACGATCCAGCATGGGTAGCCGAAGAAAGTAAGTTTTTTTTTTTTTTTCGAACTTATTTTTCATAAAACTAAACTATTTTAAAATTATTTGCTTAAAAATGATCAGAGATGCCTTCCGTAATGTTACTTTGCAAAAAGTCAAGTAAGGTCGTATTTTGCTCACATATCTGCAAAATATGCCATAAACAGGACATTAAATAACTTAATAAATATGGCAACGGCAAACTATTTTAAGCCTGAAATGTATTTAAACCATTACAAGTAAGAATTTAAGCAGATAAAAATTGAAAAAAATTGTTTAAAAAAAAACTTGGCATAAGTTGGTTAAAGGAGAGACATATATATATATATATATATATATATATATATATATATATATATATATATATATATATATATATATATATATATATATATATATATATATATATATATATATATTTTAATGCACCAACAATAAGAAAAAATATAAAAATCCAGCGCAAAAATACTTTTACACATCAAAACTAACAACATACGTACACTAATATAAAATAATGCGTAGTTTTATTTAGTTATTTTATTTGTCTTTAATTAATTTTATTTATGACTTTGATATGACTTCGAAATAAGTTTTTTGTCGTTTACCATGTTTCTGTTTTATTACTTCTTTCGAAAAATCTCGTCTCAGTAATATGCATCATGTTTCAGCCTTTTATTAGTTTTTAGAAAGAAATAAACTTTTGAAATAGAAATCAGCTGCTGCGTGAATACATTTAAAACTTAGAATATACAGGAACTATAAAAGGTTTCATCTGTTTACTTAAAAAGGGAGCGATTGAGAGAAAAACTTCTCGTTGAAAGCTTGACTAGAAATATTGAAAAAGTTGAGTCTTCGGAATTTTGTTTCTTTGAAATATAGTTTAGTTTTACGGCATGTATTTAGTTCTTCTTTCTTTATTTATTTTTGTTTTCCTAAGCTGATTTGTTAAAAAAAGATATTAAACATACCCTGGTTTCAAAAAATGACTTGAACAGAAATATATGGCAGGCAAAACAGTTTCCCGATAGTTTTTAGTTCAGTAGAGGACAACTTAACATTTTATTATTTTTATAGCGTGTATATTTTTTTCTTAGTCTTATTTTGCTTCAAAAAATACTTTTGAAAAAGCTGTTATTATTAACGTGACAACAAATAGAGATTATTTAAATTACTTGAACTTTTAAACAATTGTACTGGAAAAATATTAGCTCAACAGTTTTGAAATTAAAAGGCATTATATATTTTTAGTTGGTTACTTGAACCATTTACTTCAAAAAACAATCAAGAGAAAAGCTCTTAAAGTTTGAAAACGCATTTTTACTCTTATTTTCAAAAAAAAATCTTTCATATATTACAACATTTTAAACTGAAATGGAAAAAAATGTTTAAAAATATTTCTTTCAGGTAAAAGTGTTGTAGTCGCAATTGAATAATTTAGTGTCATGCTATAAATGTTTTCTCAAAGTCAGAAATTTTGTCTTTAGACTGTTTTTTTGAAATAACCGATTCAATTGAGGGAATTAAATAATAGATTAAATATTATTGTTTTAGAAAATGCTGCAGAATCAACATACTTTCCTGTGTCAAAAAGGCAAAAACTTTCTTTTTTAAAAGTCAGTGAAGTTTCTACATATTTTCTTTTCGTTAGCTCTTCCGGAGTAGTAAAACATGTGACGTACGTCTTATTTTACTTACATCTTATGTATGGCTTGTAGCTGTGTATCTATGTTTTTACACTATATCAAAACATAATCTGCTAGCGTCGTGATGCCTTAATTAAGATATACATACCCTTCACAATGCTGCTAGGTTATGTTTGCCTCAGGTATAAGTGTATTGCTTTGGATAAAAACAAAAACTATATCTTGCTCTAATTTGACGATCTCCGGTACCAATATCATCACGGGAAGGCAAAATTAAATTTAAATTTATTGTTTTATATATCACTGTAGAAAAATTTATGAGAAAAAAAAGGCACTGAACCTGCTAGAAATAATTATATGCTGGTGTAAAAAACAACGCAATCGGTTTTAACATTAAGTAGATAATTGAGTAATGAAAAAAAAATATCAGAATACATGCATTTCGAATACATTGTTCATAATAACCCCAAAACACGTGTTAGTAGTATTTCTGCAAATTTGTGCCAAACTATGTTGTTTTATTTTCTTTTTTTAATAGGTAGAATGTCACCTACATACGTTTATGAAAAACTGAAAAAACTGAGAGCAATACACATTCCTACTAAACTAAGACAGTTACCACTATAGTAAATTAAGAAAGTTTATAGCTACGCCCTCAAAGTAGAAAGGTTTCCTTTTCTCTTTCGAGGAGGAAAACTTACTTAGAAACATTTTAAATTAACTATATTGAAGCGAAGATTTTGTGCCTAAACATCTGATAAGTATTTATTACTTTACTGTAGAGTAACAAACAGTTTGTCTCAACAAACTGCAATAGGTTTCAACTATGTAGTACAGTAATTTCTTTGGTACTTCCCAAAACATGTTTGATGTCAAACGGCAAGAAAAAAAGCTAGATTAAGCAATTTGATTCCATCTTTGTTTCTCTTTCTTGCGAATAATTTTAAGTCAATGCTTTGTTTTCGGTATTTTTGTCAAATTAGGAAAATAAAAACAGTGATAATAATTAATTGAGGTTTCTGTTGTCGCGTCATAATTAATAATTACTTTGAAAATATGCATCACAAGGTGATCCGTAAGAGGATACGGGGTACCATTGCCTCGAGAAATTGGAATTATTTATTAACATGTAAGACACCACAAGAAATATTTATATCACAAACAGAAGAAAACTCACCAAATACGATGGTTTGAATTGAACCCAGAATCTTTGGCTTTAGAAGAGAAGCTTTTACCTCAGAGTCACGGTAGTCCAAATAAAGAGCAATTAAATATATTGACGTTTTAATTATAATGTAGAATATTGGTTTTTTTTTTAATGTGAGGTAAACATGATTTTTTTTTTTTTTTTTTTTAAGATTGAAGACGATCTAAAATTTATGAAAAAATACTTATCAACTGAAACATATATACATTTAAATTACTAGCTAAAAAGGATTACGGCTTTTGCGAAGTTAATTGTGTCCAAAAAGAATGTTTATATATATTTTCTTTTACTGCTACGAAGGTTGTTTTTTTTTTCAACCTCCGATAGGCTATAAAAACATAACGGATAAAGATAAGAAAATATTTAATTATCAAAAGTAATGTACAATGTATGCTTCTTTTCTACATAATCATCGTGACGATTGAAGCATTGCTTATATCTGTGAACAAGATTTATAATACCCTCCTCGTAAAACGTCGCCGCCAATGACTGAAAGCGAGTTGTGACGGTGTCTTTGAGTTCCATGCCACTTTGGAAGCACGATGCCTTCCCAGCCCCCCCTCCCCTGCTCAATCCTTGCTTCAGTTCAGGGAACAGATGGAAGTCACTTGACGCTCAATCGGGATTAAATGGTCTGTGTTCAAAATTGTCCCATTGAAATTGCTGAAGGAGCCTTTGGGTTACACTAGCGCTATGAAAACGGACTTTGCCATGGATCAGAACAATTACAAAAGTCAGCACGCCTCTTCGTTTGTTTTGAATAGCTCTCTGTAAGCGTCGCAAGATTTCCAAATAAGAATCTGCTGCAGTTCTCAAAACAATTCGCAATTCACACTTCGAGGGATAATCAATAGTGACAGCCTTGTTTATATGACAGAAGCTAGAAAAAATGGCGTATTGGACTCGTCAGTGACAAATTGTGTAGAGGAGGAGATGGGCAGTTGCCTACTACCCACAACAGATACCTGGCTCATGCCTGGTTCTCATGCTGTGCAATCAGAGGTTGAAAAAAAAAACCAACCCTGGTACAATGTCAAAATGTCAAAGTTCTTTGCAATAAGTATTAACGAAAAACTACTTTATTTTCCGAAAATCGTATTTAGTTAATTTAAATCAAGAAAGAAATGCCAACTTTTCCTGTACATATTTAGATTGATTTTTGAATATGATCCTTGACTGCAAAAATTATAATTCTTACTTTAAAAAAAAAGGAAAAAAGTAAACTTTTGCTGACATCCTTTATACCAGAACTCTTTATCTCGGATAATTTACTGGTCAAAGCAGTTATGTACAAAGACTTTAAATTTGATCCCTTAACTATTATGTTTTGCAACAGTACTCAAAGTCTATGCAACATGCCCCTAATGGGTTACATCCGAAATAACCGTTAACTAAGCACCATAGTCAATTTTGTTTGTGGCACTGCCCTGAAACTTTAAAAAAATCTGATTAATAAAAAAGAAAATATCTAAACAAACTCCCATGCAGTAAATGTAGGAATATGTTTCTACTTGTTACACATATAAAGTTGAATTTTGTTATCAATTCTCAAGAGAGGAGTCATGCTAACATGAACATTCGAATCCATCTGACATCTGAACGCTTACCAAATATTCTTATAAATATCTAAATGATATAATCTTCCTGCTATAAATTATGATGAAGCAAAATGGTTACTGGAGCCTTATGTTTGGAAATGCGAAGAACATTTTATGTGTTATTAAATGTAACCGTTCTTTGAAAAAAAGAAAAGAAAAAACTGAAATAATAGAACCGTATTTTAAAACTTTATCTTAAAACAAGAAACAAAAAGCTAATCCGCAATAGTAAATTTCCCTCGGAATGCATTCACAATAAAAATCTTAATTCTATCAGATTGCATATTAATTGAAAATGCTATGATGTGTGAAATTTTGTCACTTTTTGATGTCAGTTTCCGCAACTTAAACGCAGAGATATATTTATACCGAGAAGCTAAAAATTAAGCTACAACATGGTAACATAAGATTAATGACCTATTGGGAGTGAAACCAGTTTTTAAAAAGTTTAATATTTTTAAAAATGTAATTTAAGAAATTTTCTTTCTTTTACGCTCTAATACCAATGCACGTAAAATACATTTTAATGCTGTTGTTTAGAAAAATAAGTATCACGGGTATGGTATATTCTTTTAGTTTTAAATAATTTGAATCTGTGAGACGTTTGTTTGAATCAAGTCCGTCCTCCTTGGTGTTTCGATTTGTTTAAGAGAAAACAACGCCTTGTTACACTCGTTATTTAAAGGAAAAAAATGTTAACTCAAATAGTGTATAGTAATTTGTATTGTTTTCCTACTGAAACAAGATTAGTGTTTTAAAGGAAGGGACTGATAATTATGTTATCTGTGTGATTGGATTCCATGCAAAAAAAAATCTATCGTTATGAATGTTTCCAAAACTGTTTTTCAAATATCAATACAGATTCCTAAAATGTGCTCAAAACAACCTTTGTATTGCCAAAAAATAATACATTATTTTTATTAAAAAATGTCTTACATAACTTATATTAGTTTAGTTTTAGTTTACGCATTTGTTTTATAAATGGTGTACCAAAATAAAAAAGTAATACTAATAACTTATATTATTCTTACTTACCAGTTTTAAGATCTTGCAATACCTTCTGCACATGACTTAACATATTGCTAAGAGTATATGATATGCTTATGATTGTGAAGTGTTTTTAAGTCCAAAATTTGGACCATATTTAGTACAGTACTGTTTCATAGAAAATAACATCTTGCTGAACACACATTTGTTTATCACAAAGTCTTTTTTATGTCTATAATTTGACAAAATATGGCAATTGTGTACATTTTTAGCAATAAACTTCTGTGTGCATATTTAATGCATAATTTTACAAGTATAGTTTAGATGACGGTTTACATATTTAGCTACATGCTTAGACAGTCAATATTAATTTTGTTTAATATCAAATTTTGCTAATGATTTGTTTCATTTGAAGCTTTTACATGAAATAGTGAAAATAAATCATGTTATAAGGAAATCCCATAATAAGCAGAAGTATGAAAACTTTATGTTAATTGGTTAATGATATATTTCTTTATCATTGTTTAAACAGACTTTACCTTACATTTGCATAAACGCCGTTTTCATTAGTTATGGGCACATGTCGTCTTGTGTGAAGGCAAAGAACCATTCCTTAAGTAAATAAAATATTTGTATTACTTAGGAACAGCTTTCTTTCTAGCTTCTTCAATACTATTAAGCTATATGTGTCAAATTTTAGCTATTTACTTTTACTTATTTATATTACTTAAAACAGTGGATGATCTTATTCTTTACAAACAAGTGTATAACAAAAGTAATGTCGCATATTATTTTTAATTAAATGAAACAACTAAAAAACACTATATGTTTCAAGTCAAACTTAAAAATTATTTTCCTTATATAGTCGTCTTCTGACTAAAATTCAAAAATAAAGTAAATAACTGGGATAAAGTGAAATAATTACGAAAACTTAACTTGTACAAAATGAACAAAATGGAAACTTATTCTAAAAATTACTACACATTAATAAATATTTATTGTATTTTTTTGTGAAAATGCACTAAACTGGCTTTTCTCTTTTTCATATTTGGCAGCAAATTTGTATTTTCGTAAAATAGTAAATCATGTTCACGTGTAAAAAACAGTGAGGTAAAGTGAAAAATAAAAGAAAGAGTTCTGAATAAATTACTCTTTTTTTATAGAAATATTTTTTTAATCAAATGTATAAATGAATAAATGAATAATTAAAAAAAATGAGTGAGTAAATAAAACAGTGAATGAATACGAAAATTAAATAATGAATTAAAAAATTGAAGGAAGAAAGGAATTAAGCAAGAAACAAATATGTAAGATATGTAATTAAAATACCTGAATAAGTAGACAAAATATATTATTTCACTTTGCCCTATTTTCCCCTCACCTCGTACTTACACAATTGTAGTAACAATTTAAAATAAAAACATGCTAATATTAAGAGAATAAGTACTGCACTGGAAATCAGTAGACCCAGGTAGCACAAATAACCTTTAAACGTTTTATAAACGTTTTTAAGCGGTTGTTACAACGTTAATAACCATTTTACAACCTTTAAAAACGAAGTGTGCTACTTGGGGATCTTAATTAATTTTTAAGATCATAAGTGCAGAAACGTTTTTATTTCGTACTAAAAACAATATATTCTTCGTAAATTACAAAATGTTACTGTGGGGGAATACAACATTGAAAATACTTGTACGTTTGAAAATGATTATAAACCTTGATATTTAGAGCAATTTGTTGTTCGAATGGAATCAACTATATATTTAGGAACATAGTTAACTTATTGCTTGATATGTGGTGTTGCAAACTGAAATAATTTTACCATGTTACTTTGCCCATCCCTCCTTTACCAAAAAAAGGGAGTTCGCAATGCAATGTTTTCTTCAATAAGCTGCGGTACGCTTGTTCTACTTACATTACACAAACATAAATTCAAAGCAAAAATTTTTACTGCTTGGCAAAAAATCCCTTTTTGTCGCATAAGTTACGTAATGCTTTATTTTAAAAAATATTTAAATATTTCAATTCAGCCATTTTGTTAAATTGGAGAGCCTCAAAATATTAATTTCATTATTTATGTCTGCATCCAAATTTATTTAAAGATAACAGAAAGTATATTAATATTTCTGTTCCTCTGCAAACGGAATCTTGATTTAATTAAAACACATGTCACTGTAAATCCTCTATGAAGCTGACATATGCCAAAAGTGCTGTTGTTTAAATGGATTTGATCTGACATAATATGGAGATAGTAAGTATTTATTTACTCAAGAAGTTCATTCAATTAACAATCTGTCCTTAAGAACGAAACATTTATAATGCGTGGGTTGAATAATAAAGAATGATTAAAATAACTTTCAGCAATAATGTAATTAAACGAAGTGATTTTCGACATTATGTTCGCTTAAAGTTAGATTTCTTAGCTGTCAAAATACAGAAAACAGGCCGGATTAAAAGAATAAGTTTGAGTCGACTGTTTGTATTATTTTTGTGAGGGGTGGGGGAAGAATAAAGAAATTACTTGATAGATGGACCGATTTTTTCTGATTAAAAAAAATATATATATAATAAATAAAGGAAAACTGATTTCAATTTTGAATTCTTGAGTTAAAATTACATTTTTTCGCAATGACGAATGTGTGTGATTCCATGTGCGTGTTTGTTTGTTTGTGTTTGTGTGTGTGTGGTTATTTTCCACGATTCAGGGTATGAATGCCACCATGTCACGCATGGCAGTGAATGAGCAGGAGCTGGTAGACGTGACGCAAGTGACGCATTTGACAGCCTTGTTGCAAACTTCGAGTCCAATCTGAAAAAGAGACTACTCGACGTCTGACGTCCAGCAAGAAAGAAAAAAGCAATTTGTCATTGCTCAAAAGAAAAAAAAACAAATGGATAAAAACCAAATTATTTTTCTCATTTAATTTTGCAAAGAAGGGATTTAACGATAATTCCGTTTCTCGTTTTATTTGTTTATGAACATTTTTATACAGGCACTAGATAGATGATTTCTGCTGATTTTCGGGTGTGTAAGACCTTTCTCGTAACTAATATTTTAAACTTTTGCTTATATAAGTTATAGTTTTTAGCTTATTTCCATAATGTCTTGTTGAAATGAAGTATTAGATTAGACCAATAGTTAAATATAAGTACTAAGAATTGATAAACCAACTGAAGATGAAAGTGCTGCACTATGATTTCTATATCAACGATGCATTTATCTTTAAAATTTCCATTTTCCCATTACAGCCTAGAGAAAATAGCATATTGCGAATTGCTTAGATACTGTCAACAATATTTTCAGATGTAAACTAAAAAATAGTTAGCATGTTTTATATCATTACAAAAATCTGCTAAATAATTAAGTCCATGATTGCTAGAGTAAGTCAAGTATATAACAAAAGAAAAACAAACCATTTATTTCCGCCAAACCGTACCGCCGAAAACCAAGTTTTCTCAGAACTGTACCAGAGTGTCCTTGAATTTAAAGAATATCATGCAGACATATCGAATTTCAAATATTCTTTCCCTTTTTAGCATTTAATATGGACATTTATGTTTGTTTCAACTGCATTTACATATAAAGCTGTGGGATGAATAATTAAATCAGGTTAGAATGTACTCCTGATAAATTTATTCCAAGTGGAGACAAGAAATAGACATATGATTATTTTCGGAATTCTCCCAATTTAAAACAGCAATTTTTAATAGAATATTCAAATGCATGTATTTACTATTCACGGGATTGTCTACTTTTAAATCACCCTCCAAGTTTTGAGTGGCAGATTTGAGGAAAAACAATTTATTTTTCAGGGCATAGACAAACTTTTATTGTATACATGAGAACTAAATAAATGCAATATTATCCAGCTACAATGTAAAACTATTACCTGAAATTTTGAAGTAAAAAATACTGGCATCTACATTGCCTGTACTTCTTACTACAAAATTCTACTTACTGTCACATTTTATGTTAAAAAGCTGTGGTTAGTTGCACCGAAAAATGAAAAGAAAACGAGTTTTAATCAATGGAAATCGAGCACGTAATCACTTTGTTCGCTTACAGATCACTAGCCAACACTCTGAATGAGAGTTGGAAGAGAAGAGAGAATGGGGAGGTTATACGAGTTATACCGTAAGTCACGTGGTCTAGCAATAGGAGCTGCAAACGTTTACTTTTCAATAAAATTTACCCTGTAAATATTTCAATACACAGTAAATACTCAATTTTATAGTTATATTTATCACAGTAAAATTTCCTTATATTTTTGACTGCATTATTTTTCTTGCCGAATTTTTTTTGATTTCACGTAATTAATAAAATATAGCAATGAGAAAAGTTCAAATTTTAAACCGTTGCGATGTTTCTTAGCAGAGAATAACATTCTCTCTTCGTGACTTTATCAGATGCGGCACAGTGGTTCAAAATGACAAAAAAGTGGGAAAAACTCCTTGAATTTGAATCGTTCTTGTGCAAAGTAGTGAAAATGTAACTTAATTTTACTTTTAGTCGCAGGTATTTTTTGTAACACGTCAAATTTGTCGATCGGCCTCTGATAAAAATATAATTGGCCATCTTCATACCATAATGAGCTAGTTTCTAGTTTTTCTATTTTAATATATTGGTGTTTGGAAATAGAGATAATAAACAAAAAAAAAAAAAACATCAGCTAGGACAACAGTAGCAAGTGGTCGCAGCTAAAATGTCTTGTTTATTTACAGGAACGATTAAGTTATTTTGCTATATAGCTTTCAACCAGCCGGAAGCAACCGATAAAAGTGAATTTATCAATATTTTTCATTATATTTTTTCGCAATTATTATTTTTATTTTTCATTTCAAATAGTTAAAATGTTCATTGTTTTGGGAATTTTATTTACTGTGCATCATATATCCTATAAGTGTGAAGAATCAATCAGAAATGACTTTTATTAAATTTAAGTTTCCATTATTGATCGAATGCATAAAAAATGGGGTTTAAGGGGCACGTCCGAAAAAAAAATTTAAAAATAATCGCTCAACAATCTTCTCTTATGTTTTTTAATGCACGATTTTGTTTTTTCAAATAACTCTTGGTGCATGTTACTACATATCAAGGTTTGGTATTTAAGATACGAAATATTTTCCACGTTTGAACTTCACAGTGGCTATTTTCCACTCTTGAACCACTGTGCGCTGTTTTGGGTCAATACAATAGCATTACAGGAGTTAAAACTTCTTATGGGAGTTTGTTTTATATCTTTTGAGACTTAGACATTTACGCCTGTTAAAAAAAAACGCATAAGCTCATATTTTACTTTTACTTATATTCTTCTTCAATGAACATTACGCTATCGATCATCAAATGTGATGGCGAAAAAGAAAACTTGAACTGCTCCAAGAAATGTATTCTCCATCAAAACGAAGATATTGCGTGCTTTGTGACTATTGTAAAGAAATATGCTCCTGATATCTAACATTATGGAGATGTCCGATGAATTCCATCTACAATGACAGTGATGTTTGTTTCTCAGACATAGTTCAGTATCTGCAGATTTGGAGAACATGTAATATGGTTACGCATTTTCAGACATATTTCTTTTGAAGCTCTTTTATAGACAATCATTTCCAAGAATTGCTTTCTTGTGCTTTGATCCAACTAGTTTTGAAAAGTATATTACATTTTGGAAATTGCTTCGAAGTTTTGAAAACGTAAAGCATTTTAATGCATTTTTTTGTGTATTTTTGTGTGAAATTATATCACTATATTTGTAAATTGTTTTAAAGTATCTAACTAAAACGTTAGGTTGTAATCGTTTAACAACTACTAATGTTTCAATAAACATGTTTCTTCTTATTTAAGTTCCAAAGCAAAAACTATCATTTATGTATTCTATAAGAGTTCTCCTCTAAACAAAATATATATGGGCCATTTTCAATACATGCTTACATTTCAGAATTTTTAAGTAGGTATTTTAACTTGCTATTTTCTTTTAGAAGCACTAACAGATGTTTTGTCATATTCTAGGTGTGTGAAAAAGTAATTAGTTGTACACTTTGATGATTAAGTATTCAAATGCTGTTGTAAAACTTCAAGTTGCAAAGAAAATTGTCGTCCGTTACCATACAAAATCAATATGAAATTTCACTTTTAAACTATATCATAGCGCCTAGAACAAACTTCATTTGAAATTATTTGCTTCCCTGAAGCTTAAAACAATGTTTTTGATTATTGAAATATTGATCAAAAACTGTATGGTAACGGATTTGACATTTGGTAACGGATTTGACCAGTAACGGACTTGACATTTCAAGCAAAATGTCAAATTATGGCTAGGTTGTAGAATTTAAAAACTGAACAACAATACGGATTTTCTTAGAGTTGTATAATAAACAATATATCGGGGTAAAAATTGAGAAAAAATAAAAATAAATACGAAAATCTTTGGTAACAGACTTGACAAAGAATAAAAAATACGCTCCTGGAAGAAATCTTATGCGAAACGCCACAACAGTACTTCTCGACTCAGGAAAACAAAATGGTACAAAATAGTTACGTAACTAGTTTGTTAAGTTAACTGAATACGTGTTACCATTTTTTGACTGCAATAAATACCTTTTTTAGCTAAAATAATCTTAGGATAACGGACTTGACAAGAACTGCCACACAGAATATATTCATACATTTCTCAATGAAAAAAAAAAAATACTATTGTCAATATTTATTATGAATATCATACACTAATAGTCAATACATAAAAATAATTTGTATATACTTTTTTATACACTTAAATATATAAAAAAATAGTTGAACTTGCGAAAATTGGAAATGGACAAGCGTTTTTACCTTGATTCTATTTTTTCAAGACTTATATAAAAATAAATAAATAAATTTCAACAATTTTTTGAGTGATAGAATTTTTTTGGGGGGTATTTCTTGCAGAAAATAATTGTTCGCATTGAATTCAAAATATAAGTTATGCTTCAAAATCGTCTTTTTAACCTCCGGACAGCAAATGTAAGCAAATTTTGAAAATGAGCCATATACCAATTACTGAATGCGTTTACCGTAACTGATACTGAGAGGTTTTTTTTCCTCATGATTCACGTATTTTCTTTTTTTAGAAATTTAGAACTGATATTAAAATAATACCATTTTGCTGATGCCAATACGGATACATATATGCTGAATGTATAAATCGGTTTTTAAAAGTTTACCCGTATACTTAATAAAATTAAAATATTTAGTTCCGGAAAATTTAGATTGGCTGAAGTTCTTTTAACTAAGTTTGAGCATAAGATAGAAAACTTATATCGCAAATACGGAAAATAACACTAGCATAATTCATAATATCTAATACTGATAACCACGATAATGTAAAAGCTACTTCACTATGAAATACAAGAAGGAATAAATGAATACTTTTTACAGTCTAAAAATGACTCTAAAAACGGCACGTAACGGCAAATGGCATTAAAGAAAATTGTGTAAAAAAACAAACTAGCTGTACATTTAAAAATATGTTTTAAGCATTTTTTTCTTTCTTCAGTTTAAAAAAAAAAGTGCGTGCAAAACGAAACACTTAACTTTATTTTATAGAAAATCAATCTTAGATTCTTAAAAAGAGCGGAACAAGTTTTGCCACTACTTTCATAACAATTCGCCAAAAAGAACTCAAAACTTTGTGTTGGATTATAGCTTTTCATTTATATATTTCACAATTAACTAAGTCTTTAAAATCAAAGTTTTGAAACTCATTTCTGAAAGAGCTTTCTTTTCAAAATAAGTTTATCCTCTGAAAAGCTATAATTTTTCCTAAACTAACTATTATTTGGAATTAAGGAAGTTATGACCTTTACGTTAGATTAAAAAAACGCAATATAAAATTGAACATCCATTAAAAAGTACTCTAACAGTACAAGAGTAAAAATTGTTCATTGAATCAGAAGAAAAAAAAACAATGTGAAATTGATCGTATGCGTAGTCACTTTTTAAACCAAAAACTAATAATTTTAGTGAGAAAATTTACTAACACTATTTCGTATTATTTTCTTCTTTGATTTATTTCAGCAAAATATTATGCTTTTATTTGATTCTTAAATAAAACTTCAATATTTTTGCGAATAGTATGAAGAAGTTTAACAATTAAGAAGAGGTTAAAAGAGGCTATAAGAAAAGTTTAAAAGAAAACTACAAAACTATTTTCTTCTTCTCTTCGGGAGTAGTGGATAGGGGTCTTCAAATCTTCAAAAGATGCATTCAACTTGTGTCGTTATCTGATCGACTTTTTTAGCAAGCGGATCTCAATTAGGTTGTTACTTTAAGGAATTATGTCGTACATGTATCTTATATAGACTTATTTATTTGTCTTCATTTTAAATCAATTTAAAAAGATATATGGTTTGAGTAATGATGTGAGGGGCTTGTTGCAGAAAGTGGAATAGTGGGACAGAGGTTAACGGCCCTTTAACGATATTTTAACGACTTTATTAACATATAGAAATTTAAGATAGATAATACACGAGGCGCGTTCATAAAGTAAGGATGGTTTAGACACAGAAAAAAATAAAAACAAATTTTATGGTCATATTTAGTTTGGTACAAACTCACTTTACTTGTCTACATAATCGCCATTACCTTCTAAGCATTTTTCATGCCGCTGCACCAGCTTCTTTAAAACCCTCTGCATAGAAGCTTGCCGCCTTAGAGTTGAACCTGTTGACAACTACGTTTTTGAGTATCTCGTTGTCCACCGAGACTAAAGCGTCGTCCACCGAGCCACTGTTTAAAATGCAAGAAGATGAAGTAGTCGCTAGGTACAAGATCGGGACTGTAGGGTGGGTGGTCAAAAAGTTCAAAAACAAAATATGGAATTTTCTCTTTGGTTTTGGAAGCAGTGTGACGACGTGCGTTATCATGGAGGAGGATTATGCCAGATGGCAGTTTCCCGTGGCGTTTGTTTTGGATTGCACGTCTCAATTTGTCGACGAATCACCGAACGCACTTCACAGTTGGCGGGATCAACGATTTTCGCAGCATTTGTTCCTTGCATTCACGGGCAACAATACGACTACAGAATCAAAAAAGGAAAAATGACGCTGTAGCCTCGCAATGAGTCAGTTGATGGCACTGCAATAGTAAACCTGTGCTCCGAAGAGCTATTATTTAAATATAATTAAACGGCCCTTACTTTATGAACGTGCCTCGTATTTCGTATAGATAAAAGGCTCGCAATTTCAGTGAGTAAAAAAAAATTACTACAAGTTCCTTTTCAAACTTTGGTACATTTTTGGTATGCTTTTGTGATTTATTTATTTATTTATTTTTTTGTTTTGAAAATGTAAAATTTTTACAATTAACATTTTAAATATTAATTGGGATCTAATGGATTCCAGTGAATTACTTATTAAGGTATTTTGGTATGTTTCGGTTTTAAATAATTGATGAAATTTGTCTAGATCATGCGGGGCAAAGTGAAATAGTACTTTTCTTCTAGTGCATTTACTAAACCACTAACACATTCATGCATTAATTTATGTATTTACATTTAAGTAGTTATTAATTTATTTATTCATTTATTTATTAATTCACTTATTTTCTTTATTACTCAATATTTTATTCCCTTGTTATTTTTTCTCAATCATTAATATGTTTATTTGTTCGCTAATTGTTTCAGTACTTATTAATTTAATCGTTTATTAATTTATTTGATTTAATTTATTTTTAATCATCAATTAAATTATATTTTGTTAAAAAAACATTTTGCTCTTTACTTGGTCCGACGTAAAAAAAAGAAAAAAAAAAACTTTCATTTTTTTAAGAAGATAAATTTACTGCTAAAAAAAATATGCATTTAAATTCAATGTTGAATATAAAACTGTTATTTCTTTATGCACTGAAATTTTCAAAACAATTTTCAATTTTGTTATATTTTGAAAAATGATACATTATCTTAACTAATTAACTTTACTCCACGATTCTAATCATACCATCCAATCAAGAATTGCTGAGAAGAAACAGGAATTTTAAACGATTTTATCGGAAATATATTAAACTGTGTATGTTCAGCATTATTATTTAATAAAAGAGCTGCACATTAATGACTAAACTACGAATACGGTATTAGTTTCTAAACATGAAATAAAACAATTTATGCTATAACTTTATGTGCGTTTACGCAAAGATATTATAAACTATCCTATGTCATTGTTTAAATTACTTTATGTACTATTTTACCGGCCTGCCAGACTTTCCGGCATATGCGGAATAATAAATCTTTCCTCTCGCATCAAATTATCATTTCAACGAACTAAGTGTTTTGTATGAATAAATGTATATTTTATGTTTATGTGTCTACAGCTTTGTTTAGATCTAAAGCATATTTTAACAGTACAACACTTTAGCATATTAACAAGCAATTTAAACTGAAAAGATAATTATAAACAGTTTATAACCACTTTATTCACTCATTACGCTAAAAGTTACTTGCATGATACCGCAAATTGCTCCATTAGAATGCTTATAAAATGAGAATTGCAGAGCCTCGCTGGTGATTAATAAAATGTTTCACATAAATATTTAGGCTATGCAAAGACAAGAAATATCTACTTTATTCCAGCTGCTAGTATTTAGTGTGCATTAGAATATATTTTAAAGGACTTTTAACATAAAGTACTAATGGAAACCACGTTTTTGTAATATTGAGTCATAAATCTGTAATTCAGACTTTGACGAAGTCCAAAAATGGCAATTTTTACTTTATTACTGCATTGTATGTCTAATCTTATTCCGCATCGACACATGAGAATGTTGTCTTCTAAAAGAAACTCTTTCACTATTACTCAGCAGGGTTACAACACCGCGAGTTCCATCCTTTGAAATGCTTGAGGCAAAATCTGTACCTAAGAACCAGATTAACGTCGGTTCATTTTTGTCAATTTTCAGTAGAGAGTGAAAACAATCGTCGGATGCACGCAAAAATATGGGATTTGCGCACTTTTGACTTGTGAAGACATGTCTTTTATAGAATAACGTTCTCATGGCTCGATGCGGAATAAGATTCTACATACAATGCAACAAAAAAGTGAAAATTACCATTTTTAGACCTACATCGTTCTGGTTCTGAGATACAGAAATGTGTTCGCCCTCTTCTGAAAAATAGCAAAAATTGACTTACGTTAGTCTGGTTCTTAGGTACATAAACGACGACTAAAGCGCTGACACTGCTATTTCTTCAAGTTTCATTTAATTCTGCAGTTGTAATATTTATCCCAGCATGACTATACCCAAATGCATTAGAAGTCTAGAAAAGTGGGTTCGACTGAAGCATTTTAGATGCATTTTTCGATATGAAACCTTAATAAAAGCTTAGACAAATGTTAATAAAGTAAAGAAAAAATTTTAAATATTTGTTTAGTTGGAGTAATTTGTAGCGAAATATTAAAAACCTTGGCAGTTTGCAAGAACAAAAATGAAACAGTAGTTTACAATACGTTTTGCAGGTTTAATATTGTATTGGATGGAGCTTAACAACAAATAAACGTTCTTAAACCGTAGATTATAAAATTTGCACAAACTATTAAACATTAATTGTAGTTATTTGCTAATGGAAAACTGAATTTCAAGAATGCTGATTTTTTATATCGTAAAAATAGTTTTTCTGCAAAAACCTAAGCGAATAGCTATTTTGAAGTAAATTAGAGAAACCATTTCGAAATCTATTTCTACAGGAGATGTCATATTATAGCTTTATACACCACAAAAAGGCAAGAGATATTCGTTTGTCTTTGTTAAACAATAAAGTACGATTTTCAGACATATGGCTTTATCTTCTTATATCGTACTGGTCTTTTTATAAGATCATCAAAGTCCTCACATAATTCTTATTTACCACGCGTTTCACTGGTATCTGGCTTAATAATTAAACGCAATGTTTATGCAAAACATCTAAATAATGACGGGAAGAAAGCTGCAAGAATGGTTTATATGTAGTCATTAGGGTGGCCCTTAACTATATGGCATTTTTTCAAAGTTAAAATTTCCTTGCTCCCACACCCCTATCTTGTTCCAATGAACAAAAAACACTCTGTACCAAATTTCAATTCATTTGAACAATTTCTAGGAGTGCCGCAAATGACTTGAAGTTTAGTCAGTATCTGAAATTTCGTGAATTTTTTTAAAAAGATTGCAGTTTTTAATAATAACACAAAAATTATTAGAGAAAAAAAACATTTTTTGACAAACAGTTTCTGTAGAGTCGAAACATAGTATAAACAAATAAATATTTTACCTTATTGTTTCCTAAGTGAGGATTTGGTAGCAGTAGGGTATCTTTTGCGGTCTTCAGCTACGATATGCAAAACGAATTGTTTTTCACTTTCATCTTTTGTGAGAATATTATTATATTCCTGAATTAATTTGATACCTCTTTCTGCAGCATCATTCACAACACTTAATTTCTCAATTTTTTCTTTTCCTCTTATATAACTAGGGTCATCTTTCCATATTGAAGGATCTTTGCTGATAAAATCGGAATTAATAGAAAATCGGGTGAAGAAATATTTTGTTACAGGTGTTACAAATGACAAAAACTCGTTGTTTACAAATAAAGAAAAATTATTTTGATGTGGAATATATCTTTTTTGTTGGTTTTCTTCTTGCTCCTGTTCTTCATCTGTATCTGCTTCCAACAAAACTTCTACCATATTTCTCTTCACTGTGAGTGGAACAGTATCATCAAATAAGGATAGAGCCATAGGTTCGGGAGTCAAATACCAGAGATGATTTGAAAATTTTTTTAGAGCAATTTCACTTATTTCTTTATCAATTTTCCGATAATTGATCAACTTCTGAATGAATTAAAAATCATGATACGGAGCTTTAACTGCCTCCGGAGAGAGAAACCAAGCCTGAACGTAAATTCTAGCAAGAAAAATACATAATCTTCGTAAAGAGCTCTTCTCCTTTTCTGATAACTCAAATTGATTCTGAAATAAGTAAATCTTGAGCACATAAATAGATTTTGACATCCACCTAGCGTGACTTACAGCTCCTGGCTTACGGAATGATATCCCGTTCTTAGGAATCCCGCCAAAAAAGATCATGCATAGTTCTAACAGTTCTCGGTAATCATCCCGCTGTTGTCTAAGAGAAGAAAGGTGTTGTTCAAGAAATCCGAGCACGGTTAAGCGTACATCATTGGGTATTTCATTGTCACCAATTTTATACATTGCTTTATCGAGATTTGTCCAGGTTTCTCTAAACCTTTTGAAAGTGTCATCTCTGGGCCAGAAGTTGCACTCATTAGAGAGTCAAAACATCCCTTCAAAATTAGCTCAAAGATATGGTGACGACAAGGGAGATACAGCAGATTGCGATTAAACATGTTTTCCAGATTGGTACAGGCACCATTTATCCTTCCTAAATTGCTACGTGTGGTATCACAGCATAGTGCTTGAATTTTATCGAATATTCCCTCTTTTCAACTGCTTGATAAACAGCCATGGCTTGGTCTTCTCCTGATGATGTGGTTATTTCAGGGACTCCCAACAGTTGCTCCTTGCCTTGGAAAGTTACTATAATTGCTAGTCGATCAACCTTCTCAACTCCAGCGAGATCTGGGAGCAATTTTCCATCCCAGTGTAGTACTAATTCTTGACACTCGTTCAAGTTGAATTTTTCCCGAATTTCCGCATGTCTCTCTTCTCTAAATTTTTTTCGTAACCGTTGAAGGGAAGTTCGGTTTATTATCAGGTCCTTTGTATCGTGACCCAACGCTTCTGCAGCAGCTATCAAAATGTAAACACCATTTCGGTCAGTGATTTTACACATGTCAAAAACTTCCGAAAGACGAGGAGTAAAAAACTGCAATGTACCTCGTGTTTCTGTGTGAGTAATGTCCGTACTCGTAAATGTGTCAGTTGCTGGTAATTGCGTATCAATGACAGAAGAAGGACTGTCACTGTCATCAAAACTATCACTGCTTGGGTTGCTGGAGGGCTATATCACAACTTGTTGTGGTTGCTAATTGTAGTTCCATTTCTTCATAAGTTCTTTTCTTTCGAGCAACTCTTCCATAGTTTTTTTCATTAATGTTCTTTCTTCTTTTTGTGTTAGTTTTTTGGTCAACACCAACCATGGAGCCCGGTCGCCCTTTCTGGCGCTGAAGAATTAAGAATTTTCTATCCTCTTCATTTTTTATATCTTCCAAAGCATTTGCATGTGCTATGTCAAAAAGATCGTCCATAATTTCCACAAAAGAATCTCTCCTCTCTTTTTCTTAGCTTGAGGTTCTTGAAAAACTTTTCTGTAAATGCTTCCATTTATCGTGCAGTTCTATTAGTCTTTCAGTACAATGCTCCGTTCTTCTAGTAGGAATTCGAGCTTTTTGCCAGAAAACTGAAACTTCTTGAATTACTAATGCAGCACTAGCTTTTATGGTCAAATTTACAACTTTCAGATTGTAAAAAAAGACGCTTAAAACTTGCCTATTCCATGGTAATTTCGCGCCAACAATTTGATTGGAAATGTAACCAATAAGATCAATCTAAAAATCTTTTCTTAGGTTATGTGATGAGCTACCGGAAGACGTTGATGCCATTTTAAAGTCAGGCACAAATAACAAGCAGCACTGGCGTGGACAGCTGCTCTCACGCTAATGCATGGTCGCGGGTCGCGTCTCACCCCCCTTGACTCTTGACCTATGACCGGATGTGGGGTCTTCTTTGAGTGGGGGCAGTAGAAATGGAAATCGGAGAAGGGAATGGGAGACATATAGGAACTAAACAGATAAGACAGGGAAGCAAAGTTTTAGATTGGAGTTTTTTCTTTTTTTTTTAAATTTGCACAACACATTAAATTCTTCTAAAATAGATGTTCTGGGCATGTAAATTTCAAAATGTTCGTGAATTTTAGTATGTGTGTGGACAGGACATACAAAACAACTTTCGCAAGTTTGTTGTCGAAATTCTTGCATCACCAGGAAAGCGCAATGCGTCGCGGAAAACGTCTTAACCAAGCAGCTTCGTAATCTATATTAATATCTCAGAGGAAACGGCAGGAGAGGCATGGAAGTCCACAGAAAGATAGTTTAAGTAGAATAACACTTTTAATAAAACAGACGACCATCAGGAATGTAAATCTGCTAGAAAAAAAATTAACTTGAAAAAAAGTGAAAAATTCATATTTTCGGCGAAAATTTGACAATTTCATGCTCGTTGCGGCACCCCTTAAACTTTTCCGATTGAGCTAATATTTTGCACACATCATTTTATTGTTCATTGGAACAAAATAGGGGGATGGGAGCTAACTTTTGTAAAACATGAAAAATAAGGGCCACCCTAGTAGTCATATATCAATTCATATTTTTCACCTGACTCATTTGTGCTTACCTAGAAGAAACAGGAAAATCTTTAATAGTTTCTAATTATTTTAATATAATTGTTTTAAGATTAATGACAGTTTAAGCTTGTAATTTGCTTCCAACTATCAACAACTGCGTTTAAATGTTTGCTATGTTTTTTTTTAGCACAACAGTCTTTACAATAGTTTTAAACGCGACATTGAATGTAATTATAAATAACTCAAAACGTACAATACAAAACCTACTTTTATAAAGTAAAAACAGTTTATGATGTAATACTAGTCCTGTTTCATAAAATTTTAATACATGGGTGATTCTCCAAAAACCTGGCATTTTTGACTCACAAACTCTATAAAAATAAAAATGCTTAAAATAATCTAAAAAAAATTATACTTACTCTTTGTTAGGAGCTTATTAAGATAAAAATAGAGGGAACTCACTTTAAGTATGCTACACCCCCATAAAAAGGGGGGGGGGTCAAAATTTTTAAACCGAGAGAGTGACAAGAAGCACTAAGCGAGCAAACAACTGAATTTTATCCAGGATTATCAGAATTTTACAGCGATAACAAAGAAATAACTTCAACATGAATGAAAAACTATGTTTATTGTTGACAAACAAAATTTATTTACAACCTTCTTAAACGAACACTGTTTTAAGAGATGCAGCATCCGACAAATTTAATATTTATATGAACTAATTCATCAATATTCGAACATGTATGTTACTTTTAATGTAATTCTCTAAGTGTTTTATTTCTAATTGGTATAATTAATTAAATTAAGCTGTTAAAATAATTATTGTTGCCTCTATCACTACCATTGTTAGCATCAGTTTCAAAATAGAATTCAACTAGAGCTTAATTCTAAACCAAAATAGTTAATAACAATTTTCAGAGTAAGTACCAGGTTTGTTAATTTAAATTATCCAGTTCAGAAAGGTAATTTACTCAATGCAAAAAAGCTGTTCTCTAAAATGAATCTACAACAAAAATTTAATGTAACTTCACTCACCTATTCGAGCAGCGTTAAAGTTAAAAAATGTCTAACCGACAGATTTGTTTTGAAAAATTCGTCTGAAAAACAAGAAATAAATAACTAAATAAAATAATTATTTTACAGTTACATTTTTTAATTTATCGTCTGCCAACTTTTTATCATAATCTTAGTTCTGAACTAATGTTTGGTAAATAAATCCATTTATTCTACCGGATGTTTTACCAGTGCTTTAACAGTAATGCTAGAGTGACATTTTTTTTTTCCCTCCAGGAGAGGGACATTTTTTTGCGCCAGGAGAGGGACATTTTAATTAAAAAAGGCTGATATTTCTACCCGGAATTATATAGAAGGTAAATATTGGTATTTTTCTCTTTTATCCTCTTAACTCAATTACACACTGCAGGCAGAATTATTATTTTTATTTTATTTAGAACAGAAATGTTGGCCAGGAGAGGGACATCGAAAATGTTACATACCTCATTTTGAACTAAGGAATAATAATACAAACAGCAGACACATTCTATAGACAAAATACTCTATGAGTCTACTCTATTCCAAAATTTTTTGTAGAAAAAAATAAATGAAAAATTGCTTTAATATGAATTGAATAACATCAGAATAAGTATTTCTAACAATCAAAAAAATAAAAAAACTTTCTAGGTCAAATAATTTTTGTGCTGTCCTACGGGGACATCATATTGTTCGGATTTTGGAGAATCACCCACATGCGTCACGTCATGTCAAGTTTTTCCAGGGGGGGGGGCAAAGGGTCCAAACACAATGCAATTTCATCGGAAAACACCAAAAACCACGCCCCCTTATATGTAAATACATTGATTTCTCAAAGTCAAGGGGGGGGGGGCAATTGACCCCCCCCTGCCCCCCCCTAAATGACGGGCCTTCATACATGTGAAAACTTTATAAGAGCAAGTTAAAAAATATATAAATGAATTTGATGATTTCTTAAAAGCTTTTACAAAGTGTAGTGGATTTTTAAAAGGTACAACATTAAAAGGATTACTTTTCATGCATGCTAAATTTTTCACACTAATCTTTCTATACAAGAAACGAAACATTTCGCACATATGTACAATGCATCATAAAATATTGAAAAAGTGATTGAAAAAGTGAACTGCGTCTGAGATAGTGGAGAACTTAATTAAGAAAATAAAGATTCTCACACAGGTGGACGCTGCAGATATAACTTCAGTGCTTTAATTTCGTAAAAAACCGATAAAGTAATAAAACAAATATTGTTCCTGTACAGGTATGCAGTGCGTAGTGTTTGATTTTTCTTTTGCATAGTCTTGTTACTTTTTATTTATTTATTTATTTTTTGGATTTGTTTGAGATTATTTTCAATTATTTACATTAAAACACCGATACTTGATTGAAGCAGTTATTTCAGTTAATAAAACATAAACATAATACATAAAAAACGCAAAAAACCTTAATCCACATTAATAGCATTCATTTTATGTTGCGGAATTCATTTCCAAATACCGAAAGTATGCTCTCAAATGCAGCGGAATATCCAGCGAAATTTCTGAAGCGCTTCCTTATGTCACCGGTAATCAACTGGAAGCTGTTATTTGCGCGAGGCAATTTCCCAGTTCTTGGACAGTATTAGGTATTATCTTTCGACATGTGAATCAATATACTGACATTAACAACGCTTCTCTGTTTCATCACAAGTGTAACAGCTAATTCAGTTTGCAATGAATAGATTGCATGAAAGAACTGAGACCATATTGGACCACATTTAAGAATTGTACATTTACTTTACTGATATTTGAAATTTTATTCGAATTAAATATTTGAATCTAATATAGTGTAACTTATATTGTAATTTTTCACAAAGTCAAAAATAAATTATTTTTACTACATTAATGAAAGCATGAGTTATCATCTGGGAAAAGAATTCCAGGTTTATGATCTTGCATAAACGGTTTTTTTCCTACTCGTAAATATATTAAAACGAGTTTCGATCTACATTCCGCAGTTAACCTCTAGAAGAAAACTGGAGACGTAAAGTTTAACCTAACATTACTCTGGGGTCTAAATCACAGAAAAGAGAGTGGGGTATAATAATTTTAAACAAGACATACTTAATCTTAATGTAGTCCATGCAAATCATGCTGAAAAAAACTACGGAACATAACTTATCACCATTTATTTTTCCAATGCAATCATTGTAATTATTTTTCAATTTGAACTTTAATTGATACACTATCGTTGTGCAGAAGTTACTTTCGCTGCGCGGTAGAGTCTTCAAAACTTTCTCAAAATAGTGAAGATTGCTACTGCTTCAAATAATTACGCATGACCACACTACGTAATTACAATTAATTATGTTGAGTAAGATTGTGAACATATCTTTATTTTAATTTCAAATTCATTTTATTAGAGACCCCGTTCCTTTCTTTTCAAATGTTTTTTTTTTTTTTGACAAGAGATCTGTAGATTTTCGAGAGTGTATGCATTAAGATACACTGGCGGGAAAAAAATCCCAACACCAAGAAAAAATTACTGTAAAGTAATTAAATTTGGGTGATGCAATTGTCTAGTTAACAAGTTTAATTGATTAAATGTACAAGATCACTGGCTAATTTAAGCTCAAGAAAATGCTGTCCAAATGTGAAATTATGCTAGTTTAATAGAGGGTGTAACCTCCAGAATTTTGAAGATAAGCCTGCAAGCGTGCATGCATTATGTCATACAGGTGCTAAATGTCACTTTGTGGTATGGAGTGCCAAGCTTGTTGCAATTGTTGTGTCAATACTAGGACCGTCATTGCTGACTGTGGATGATGTTCGAAGTGCCGTCCAATGATATCCCATACGTTATCAATTGGAGACAGATGTGGTGATTTTGCAGATCATGGTAACATGCCAGCACTCTGTAGAATATATTGCGTTCCAGCAGCAATGTGAGGGCGAGCGTTATCCTGTTGGAAAACTCCCGCTTGAATGCTACTCATGAAGGGCTGTACTACTGGTTAAATTACCAGACTGACGACAAATTTTCAGTCAGTGCGTTTGGGATAACCACAAGAGTGCCCCTGTTGTCGTAGGAAATTGCTCCAGAGACCGTGACTCCAGGTGTGGGTCCCGTGTGTCTAGGCTGTAGACCGCTTGGATGCAGGCGGTCCCCTGGCCTCCTTCTGACCAATATACAGCCACCACTGGCACTAAGGCAGAAGCTGTTTTCATCAAAAATTACAACAGATCTCCACTCCGACCTCCACTGAGCTCTGACTTGGCACCGCTGCCGTCGGAAACGGTTATGTTTGCAGTCAATTGAATACCGGCTACAGGCTGCCTGTTTTGGAGCTGTCCTTGAAGTAAACAGTTTCTTACCGTTCCTTGGGTCATGACGGTACCAACTGCAGCTCGAATGTCAGCCGCAGGTGCAGTACGATGCGCCACAGCCGTACGCAAGATTCGGCGATCTTCCTTCCCAGTCTTGCCACGTGGCAGCTCGGAACTCGATCTTCTTGAGGTAGTACCATCCCTTGCCCATAGCTTCCAATAATCATGCATGGTGGAAACATTCTCCCCCCCCCCCAGTCTTTCTGCAATATCGCGAAATGAAAATCCACCTTCGCGTAGCCGAATTGTACGACCTCGTTTAAACTCGGTGAGCTGTTGATAATGGCTTCTTCATCTTCTTAAGGGCATTCCTGGCTAACATGAACGCAATTCGTCAAATTTCACGGAAACATATTACTCACGAGCTTCACAACACGCTTTTAAAACAAGCCTTATTTGCATGTTCTGAGTGACGCCAGCTGCGCCACACTTATGCGCGGAGCGCGCAATTTCAATCGATGTCATCTTTCAGTTGTATAAACACGCCTACCAAATTTCGTTTATCTAACACAAGTCTTTCTTGGTGTTGGGATTTTTCTCCGTCAGTGTATATGGAGTTATCGCAGAAAGGTTGCCTAAACTTAAGATAATAATCTTATACGACAATAATTTTCTCGAGTATGAATTTAACCAGTTCTGATAAGTTTCAAACTATGCTTTGTTTTGCAGAATTGAAGGAATAATTATGTCTGGTATTGAAATGGAGTCATATAGGCGTAAATAACAGGCAACCGATTCCTAATTAGGCGACATCAGATGGAAATGTCAGAATAAATTTGATGTTTATTTTGTGACTGACAGCTAACTCTTATGTAAAAGCAGGGCATAGCTGGCATTTATTGCATATTAACTCTACTATTTTACTATAAATGGGAGTTGAAAGTAGAATGTAATTTTCATTTAATTCTTGCTTTGTAAGAGTAGCTATTAAGCACTTTAAATATGTTATTAGGAGGGGTACATTTCACAGTGAATATAATTAAAATTAAACAACATAACGTTTTATCAAAGTTGTAAATTTAATATTACTTTCACTTTTTTCATAGTAATTTTCAAACACGCTAAGATATTTTCCTTAGGAAGCAACGAACCCATATCTTCTTCAGAGAATGAAATATTTTACACATTTCCGGCGGAGCATTGAAATTTTATAAAATGTTGTTTTGTTTTTGTTAAAATATGCTTGAACAACATTCATTAAGACACAAAAAAAGTTTCGTGCATGAAAAATAATATTTTATCACTAAAATATTTTATCACTCACGCATCATTGGCCGTATCCATGTACAAACTATATTTATCCGAACCATTGTATACTAGTGAAATATTTACATTTTTGAATTGAAAAATTCAAAAAATTGGATGTAAATATATTTGGCATTTGAGCACAAATAAGTCGTTTGGTTTTTACACACTTTGCATCGTCAACGGACTCTTTGTTTCTCTTCTTTTATTATACGTCCGATTCCTTCAGTACGTATTTCTTTCAGTAAGCTGTGATTTGAACTGCATTCCCCCCAGATGGACTATCCTTGCATTTCGATTTCAATAGGGTAATCACTATATACAATCTAAAGCTATAAGTACCAATTTTGCGTTTGTAGAAATTTTATGCAGCTTCCACGAGTTCACTATAACGCTGCCAATAACGTTTGCAAATATTAGTCGCCTCCATTTTTTACCTTCCATTTTTATGCGATAATTAGTTATGGCACTGTCATGAAGGTCAACACCTCCCGTACGCTTAATTGTAATTCAAAATAACGTTCGGTTGTGAAATGATAACATCCTTTCTTTCTTTTTGACTATATCGTTTAACATTTACAAGTGGCAAAGTGGTATCATTACTAGTGAAAATTTTTATTACAGCATTGTCGTTCCATTTGATAGAGCATGTTTCCATATCCTTGTTAAATACAAAATCATAGGAACCACGAGGTTTTCTTTTTATATCTTCGAGTTCTTCCAGTACACAACCAGCAATGCGATTTTCACAAGCTGTTCCAGATGAAAAAAAAAAATCTTTCAAAATTTCAAATAAAAAATAAGAAAAAAAAATATCAAAATATATTTTGTACATTGTAGGCTTTGGTAAAGCACTCAGTAATTTCAGAACGACACTTGTTCATAATGGTAGTTTTTGTTTGTTGATTTCAGCCCATCCATATGGAATAAATAGATAAAGGTATCCGTCTGATGAGTACAAACACCGAAGTTTGAATCCCAGTCTTACTGTCTGTCCGTTTATAAACATTTTTGCGATTATCTATTAGTTAATTTCAAATAAAACAATCATAATTTGCAATTAAACTCAGATTTCTTGCATAAAAACCGAGTTTTCCACTTTTGTATTTTTTTCATGCATTCGGCAAATGATGCGTAAACGCAACATTAAATTTGAGTAAAGATTTTCAAGACTTTTTACAACACTTGTTTATTTTAATTTGATTAACAAAACTTGCATCTTTAAGCTATTGTAAAAACATATGATTAATTTCAAGTGGATAAATTGTACATCTTTAAAATGTCGAACTTAACAATAACCGCTTCAAGAGTTAAAAAAGTTGCACATTTTGAAAATTTCTGAACTCAAAAGTTTTACCCAATTGAATTGCTAATAATTTATAGATGATTTCAAAACCCTTAAAAATACCATAAAATAATAGTAATGAAAAATATATGTTAGTGTTCATTAAAAATTGTTTAATAAAATGTTGCGTATACGCAACTTTGGCTGAAAATGGGTTAAGCTACAATGTGCAATGAATGTAAAGATAAAATAGTAAATTAATATTATTGTTTTCTTTTTGCTTAAACTTAACAAAAGCACTTTTTTTAAGTAAGACTAATATTGATATTGGTTGGGATATGTTTGCTGAATGTACCTTGCTTGTCTTATGATTTGAATATCTGCCTGCATACATTTAAGATCTCCCTTGAGCATATTACGTCAATTTTGTTCTGTGTAACTTCAACATAGCATACATAAACTAAAAAAGCTTAATATAGCTATTAGCCTCGCCTTCATATGACTTTTGTACACTAGTTTGATATCAAGTTCTCTATTTCTGAATATTATTTAAGCGTTTATAACATACAAGTTTTTTAAGTTTATGTATAAAATAAACCCCTTTTTTTTCGAATTAATTGTCTGAGAAAAAAAGGACAAATTTTGTTCATTTACCTCAGAATGCATTATGTATAGGGTGAATGGAAAAATCTAAATTTCAGATTAAAATTAGCCAGTTAGTGGAAATGCATGTCTAAATGCTTTTAGTGACTTTCTGCATGACACACACAGTTAACTTACATAATTATACCTAGATACTCCTCATTTGTACACCAGCTAGGAAAGAAGGTATACCATGAATATATATTTGCTTATTTTTCGGTCATATTCTCTTGATCAGGGAATAAGTTTTCTTTGAACATGTGTAGTTAATTGCTCTGTAATAATGAAATTATTTAGAAACTAATTTTGCATTTACTTTTCTTGTCCCTCCCTTAAGCGGACACCCCTTTAAACCTGACAATATTTAGGTCCCCTTAGGTGTTCGTATTGGAGAGGTTTTACTGTAATAGAGTTTGTTTCTATTTATCCTAACTGAGACTATACATGTAAGTTACACTTAACGCTGCAAAATATACAATTTAAATATAATGCAAACAATGTATTTAAGACATTTACCTGTATGTTTTTCTATGTGTTAGTCAAAAGATGCCCGACTGTTTAGAAGTTTCCACTTTTAAACCTTTGTATTCATCCGGTATGGGGGAAAAATTTGAATCTAAAAAAATATATTTTAGATTTTGTCACGCAAAATTCAGTAATTCCCGCCATTGTAACGTGTGTTCAACAGTATTACTAAATATCAGCAATGTACAAAATTCATACACGTTACATATTGAGTTAGACCCTTTTATTTACTTGTAATTACATTTTTTTCTACGAGTAAGTTATTGCTGTATTTTCTTTCTTTTTTTTAACTAAATGTTTATAATATTAAAATTTACTTATGTCACTTGGTACTTTGGTACACGTACTTTGGTACACCGCTACCAGTTCAAGTAGATTTTTTTCTGAGTTTTATTTGTTATATTACTGCTAAAAATGTTACAATAGCACTCGAATAAATAACTGTTCTAGATCATTTTCTCATTTATATAACCTACAATTACAATCACTTCCTTTTGCCTAATTTCCTTTGCAGCGAACAATAATTGCGAAAATATTTTTTTTCTTTCGAAATTTAAGTATTAGTCTTGAATTATCCAGGAAGATAAAAAAATCGAGAAAAAAAAAGAGAGTGAAATCTCTTAATGAAAATATTGTATTTAGCCCGCAATAAACGTTTTTATAATACACATCATTTAAACATTTACGAATATCCAGTGTTAAAAGTACATCAAAACTAATCCTGTCATTAGATTATCATTTCTATTGAGATGTATAGGAGTGTATAAGTGGGTATTGTTTTACTTTTAGGATTTTCAAGTACTATCTTTATTTTCAGAGTGCTATATTATTTCAAAGAACGCTGTTCTTTCAAGGGGAAAGCAAAACATAATAACGCGTGATTAACCGGGAGAATAATCGTATAATTGATTGCACTCATACATAATTCAGTATGTTTTATGAAATTATAGTCAGATATTGTTTACTCAAACGCTAATTTATATGATAATTCGGTTGAAATTATTGAGCTCTCTACAAGCACTCTATTAAAACAAACAATGCCCTGATGGTAGTCGAAATATGACATCCAACTGGTGTAGGCAATAAAACATTTTACAACGTAAATAAAAGGCGTATTTCTCTATGCCCAGATCATGATGATCTAGAACCATTTTTTTTTTCTTCAAAAATCAATAACTAAACTTGACATTAGTTCTCTGTGAAAAGAGGTTGATATTATAAAATAAAGTCTACAAACGCTTCAGTTGTTTTCAAAAGCTGTGCATCCAAATTTTTGCACGCACAGTGATGATTAATAAATGAGAATACCTAAAAGTCACCAAGTTTTGGAATTGTTCTTGGCAGGTGGTAAAACATATTTTTGGAAATGGCGATAAAATAAGAGAAAAAGGACGATAAAATAAGAAATATTTCTTGATGTCTTTCTAATACGGCCGTGGTAGAGACACTACCTTTTGCATTAGTTAGTGCGATCCTCCAGAAAGACATTCGTTTTTTCACGTAGCACCACTATCGGTGAGATGTCATTGCCATCAGAATTTTGACCGCCCAGTTTCTCCACTAGAAAGAAGCAACTGGGCTCTATTCGATGCGCGAAACAGCACTATAAGATTTTTTTTTTTTTTGCCTTCAGTTCCCTACGCCAAACGAGAACTTGAGGGACACTTTGCACACCGCAGAATCATACTGCTTGGATGCAGTCAATTTTCTGTATCATGAAATTCCACTAACCGGAGTCAAGTGTAAACTTACGTTTTGGGCGTAAGAGGCTCGCGTCCAACCGCTATAGCACTCTGTCGGCCATCTTCAAAATTCAATGAAATATCGTAAGATAATTGCTGATACTGTAATTTGGTGTTGAAATTCAATGAGTTTAGATTGTGAATTAGTGGCCAAACTACGCTCATCACTTCATCATTCTTGCTTCTTTTGCCATATCTCCAAAACTATTGGAACATTTTTTGTATCTTTATCTTGTAAAAATAATGAGATTCATTGACAGAGTTGTAATTTCATTTGTAGACTGCAACATGTACTGTAATCATAGTTTGGATTTACAAAGTATATGATCATTGCATATGTTAAAATCAAAACCGTTCGTATTGTATTTTAATTAATTTTATCAATCATTTTAGGATGCGATTTATAATTACAACATATTGCTTTCATATTACGCTGGACAGAAAAATGCAAGCATAAAATAATTTCATTTCAAAAATAATTAATCATCGGCTTAAATAAATGTATCATTCAAAGTAAGAAATTACTTTGTACAAATCTGAATGTTTGCTCTATGCCTTTCAAACGCATATCGCATTTAATTAATGCCTCTGCGTGACTACCAAACTCTTTCAACATGATTTTAAACAAAAGGATATGTTATCTTCTGAAATGAGAGCAAATACTTTGTTTCTATTCCTCCACTCCGTAAATCAGAACTGATTCAGTAGGAATACGTTGTTTGCTTCTAATCAAAATGGATTATTTTTCTTAAAGAAAGTCTGCAAAAGTTTTCAAATACAATCAATCACTTGTGTCGTATAGTTTACTTATGTTTTTGGACAAATAAACTATAATTAGTTAAGAAAAATATAAAATCAAACATTGGTGCACTTTTTTTTCTGATTTAATAAATCTCAACACTAGAAAGACGGAGTAGGACAATTAGTTACACGTTTTTCAATAATTCAAATAATAATTACCAAACGTATTGCATATTCCTAAAGAAACAAAATCTGACCATATTTGAAAGCATTTTTAACGAGATATAAACTATTTTCATCTTAGAGGAAATATTGAACCTGATGAAAGGCGAGATGTCCACTGCAGCCACTGCATATTTTACAATAAAAGTTTGAAAAATCGTTTTTCTAATCACTGAACATGCAAGGGTGCGATTTAAGTTAGTTTGGTATTTACCTATTGTAGGTTGGATATTTATAAACCATAAGTGAGGTATTCCTAAAATACGGAACTGATTGCAATTTTAAACTTCATATATTTCCAACAGCCCAACAGCCGATTGGCAACAAATGCGAATCTATGTAGCTATTGACTGTACGTTTTAATATGTAGAGTTGAAATCGATGAAAACTTTTATATTCTTAGCCTTTACAAAGTCTTTGCAAATCATGCATCGGATACGTGGATTAGATCACAAAAAGTTTTGAGAGAATAAAACTGAAAAAAAAAAAAAATCAAAAACAGTCCGTATAGCTCCTTGCTTCTTTCTAGGTCTACGGGATGTTTCAGTATTTACATACTATTAAAAAAAACAGTAATAAATGGTGTGAATATTTTAATTCCGGTAAAGAACCGCTTTTTATCAATTAGCTGTTTCAGAAAACCCCATTTGCTGGTCATATCCTTTGGGAGACTTATTAGTGAACTCCAAAAGTTTTAAATGAAATTAAAAGAATTAAGAAAAATAATTTTTTGTACTATATCTAGATATATAAAAGAAAGTCGTGTTAATTACACTATTTATAACTCAAGAACGGCTGTACCGATATAGCTAAAAATTGGTGGGTAGGTAGCTTAGAGCCAGGAGACGGACATAGGCTAGAATTTATATGTGTCCGTTACATAAATAAAAAAACTGTCTTATTGACTAAGCCTTTATACTAAGCCTTTTTTGACACCTCCATGGCTGAGCGACATAAAGCACACGTTCTAGCAGGTTCCGGAATGCAGTAAACAGGTTGTAAGTTAGCGGTGCGTTGAGTATTATTTGATTTTTTCGTGAAATAAATTATAAACAAACGCGTTACTTCCCTTGAAATTTATATGTGATAAGCTGTCAGAAACGATTGCTCGATCATTCCGAGGATCCCGATGATCCCAACCGATATGCCGTTTGAATTTAAAATACTTCAATTTCCGATCCGTCTTGCATTTGTCATGACCTTGAACAAATCACAAGGCCAATCCTTAAAAGTTTGTGGTTTGAATCTAGAACATCACTGTTTTTCCCATGGTCAATTATATGTGGCATGTTTACGGGTCGGAATACCATCTGCGTTGTTTCTTTTTGCGCCTGATAATAAAACAAAAAATGTTGTGCATCACAAGGTACTTTAGTGAAGAGCAACCTATGTACTAAAATACAGAAACAATAATGAATGATTAATGTAGGTACTTATTATTTTTTTTTTTGTATTTTCTACTAATAAAAAACTTAATAAATTAAAAAAATTTCTTATTTATTGCCTTTAAGGCGGAACAGGGTTCACCGGGTCAGCTAGTCTATATATAAAAAAATGAATGTTGGTAAATGTGTATATATGTGTGTGTGTGTTCCCTAAAATCTCAGAAACTACTCGGGAGATTTGGCTGAAACTTTCACCGTTTGTTCCTTTTGGTACTGGGAAGGTTTAGAGACCAGTTTCAATAAAATTCGATGAGTAGTTATTTTTTTTTATTTCAATTTTAGACATGATTCTGTCTTTGTAATTTCAATTTAAAACTACATTTTCGAAGGCTTTCATCAATCCAATCGAGTATTTAGTGTATCAACTCAACTCTCTGGCAGATAGTTGGAATTGCTTGCTACCGTAATTTTGGCGATCTTTTAAATCGCGCCAAGAGCCCTCAATAATGGAAGTTTTCCCAATAACTATCTCAAGTATAAAGGATAAAAAAGGTATTTGATTAATAGATTAATCTTTTTTTAAAAACAAATGAGATTCAGTTTCATATTTCGGAACTCCTTTAGATTTGTAGAGGCTTAGATGGCATGCATTATTTTCCAGACGAACACTATTTTGTTCTTTATACCTATTGCTGTTTTCAATCAAAGTATGTTACTATATTTTCTCGCCAAACATCCAATCAATGGTTCGTTTTCATGTCCAAACTATTTGCTCTGATATACCGCAATGTTGGAAATTATTTTAACGCCTTAAGGAATGGTGTACTTTTAGCGCCAAATATAATATTCAAATTGATTTCAGATTGCCAAAAAGTAATCAGCTTCATAGAGAATACCTCAACATTTGGCGACAATTTCTCTTTCACAAAAGTGATAATACGTAAGTTTCTTTATTTATGGAAGGGATAGGGGTTCAGAATTATCCAAGGTATCCCAAATTAGCTACTAAATTGGCGACTTTTTAAATAGCGCCAAGAACCTTCAATAATATCGTATAAATTGCGATATTTCAACGTTCTTTCTAAAGCGTGTCATTTCGGAAAATGTGTTATTTTGTTTTTGAAGTTAGATAAGAAAACTTTCTTCTTCTTTTAAACTTTGGTAAGATGTCTGTTGGTTTCTGTGAGTTGGTTCTGTTGCATTCGAATGTCCCCAAGGGGGTGTTTTACTCCTTTTATGGGGTAAATCAGTGTTAATTTCAATGCAGACAAAAGTGATATGAATTGGCGCGACCAAGTGTTTGACGCCAAGTTGGTGACAAATGTGGCGATTTTTTTTTCTGATTTGGGTTCAACTTGGCGCTATTGGCGACATTTTCCGAAAAATCCACTGGATGATGTAAGAATGAAGGCTTTCACGGCCGGAGTAAATACTAGTTAAGGATTCCGGGCTGTTGTGCCGTGGTCTAAATGGCTTTAATCCATACGTTTCGATCGCAACTGCGGCGGTCATCTTCAGTGGGTGTCGTTGATTAATTTGGCGACTGATGCAAAATTTCGAACTGCTGCAAGATTTTAAATTGAAAACGCAGCGCCCTCTACCTTCCGGCTCGAGATTGACAGATGACTGGATGCCAAAGCTTGTTAACTTTTACTTCTTCCTCCTTCTTGTTAAAATTATTTGGGTGTTTGAAAATTTCAATGGCCTCTCTATTCAATCTGGGGAAATAATTTGAAGTCCGTGAAATTATTTTGGCCTCTTTGAATTTTATATCATGTATTCCATTACTGAAAGTGTGCTTCGCGATCGCCGACTTTTCAGTCTGACCCAGCCGGCAATTTCTCTGATGCTCTTTGATTCTTGTATTAACGCTCCGTTTTGTCGTCCCGATATAAACTGATCCACAGGAACAGGGGATCTTATAAACTCCTGCTGCGGACAACGGATCTCTAGCATCTTTCACTGAACGCAGCAGGTCGCTGACTCTATTGGAGGGCTTAAAAACCGTTTTAATATTATGTCGACGTAAAAGTCTTTCAATTCGGTCTGTGACGTCCTCAACGTAGGGAAGGTAAGCTATGGACTTGACCGGTTCTTCTTCAGGCATCTTTCTTTCTTTCTTGGGGTGGAAAGCTCTCTTAATTTCTTGTTTAGAAAATCCATTGGCTTAGAAGACATTAAGGGTGGGTTATTAAAGGTGGGCAAGCTCATTTTCAAAAGCAGACGGTTCGCAGATTCTAGAGGCCCTGACGAAAAGTGTTTTTAACACTCCCCTCTTTTGTCGAGGATGGTGATTGGAGTCCTTGTGTAGATAGCGATCTGTATGTGAAGGCTTGCGGTAAACACAATGGCCAAGGGTTCCGTCTTCCCTCCGGCTGACACAGACATCCAGAAATGGTAACATTCCGTCCTTCTCAGTTTCCATGGAAAACTTAATATTCTCATGTATGTTGTTGATATGAGTCAGAAATCGGTAAAGTTCGTCATTTCCATGGCTCCATATGACAAAAGTATCATCAACGTACCTTAGCCAACAGGTTGGCTGCTTTTTGGCGGTGCTACCTTTCCTTCTTTTGGCATAGCCTACATTCCCTACGTTGAGGACGTCACAGACCGAATTGAAAGACTTTTACGTCGACATAATATTAAGACGGTTTTTAAGCCCTCCAATAGAGTCAGCGACCTGCTGCGTTCAGTGAAAGATGCTAGAGATCCGTTGTCCGCCGTAGGAGTTTATAAGATCCCCTGTTCCTATGGATTAGTTTATATCGGGACGACAAAACGGAGCGTTAATACAAGAATCAAAGAGCATCAGAGAAATTGCCGGCTGGGTCAGACTGAAAAGTCGGCGATCGCGAAGCACACTTTCAGTAATGGAATACATGATATAAAATTCAAAGAGGCCAAAATAATTTCACGGACTTCAAATTATTTCCCCAGATTGAATAGAGAGGCCATTGAAATTTTCAAACACCCAAATAATTTTAACAAGAAGGAGGAAGAAGTAAAATTTAACAAGCTTTGGCATCCAGTCATCTGTCAATCTCGAGCCGGAAGGTAGAGGGCGCTGCGTTTTCAATTTAAAATCTTGCAGCAGTTCGAAATTTTGCATCACCAAATACTACCTAACATACAATTCGGGTTCAAAGACAAACATTCGACCACCCACCAATTGGTGCGGATGGTCAATTTCATCACAGATAATATGAATGCCAAAAAGTTAACCTTAGGTATTTTCTTTGACATTGGTAAGGCCTTTGACAGAGTTTGGCACGAAGGCCTTATTTATAAACTCATTGAACTTAAATTCCCCAACTATATAATTAAAATAATTCATCACTTTCTCCACAAACGCACTTTCCAAATTAAGTTGCAAGAGCATCTATCAAGAAAACATAATATTAATGCTGGGGTCCCTCAGGGGTCCTCAATTTCTCCTACCTTGTACAACATCTATACATATGATTTTCCCACCCACCCCAAACATCTTACATGTCTATTCGCCGACGACACAAGTATTCTGGTGGGCGAATATAATAGAAGATTCGCACATAAATATCTACAAGACTATGTAAATATTATCTCCGAATATCTCAACAAATGGCGCATCGCAATCAATCCTTCCAAAACACGAGCAATATGTTTTTCCAGAGGGAACATCACTTACCCCCCTCGCGTCATACTAAATAATGTTGAAATTAATTACTCTAGAAGTGTAAAATACTTAGGAGTCCACTTAGATTGCAAGCTGACATTTAATACTCATATCACTGATGTGGTAAAGAAAGCAAAAATAAAACTAGGTTATGTCTTGTCCTTACTATATAGCAGACATCTTAGTACTAAAAGCAAACTATTGTTGTATAACACTGTGATTCGCCCTGCACTCCTATATAGCGTCCCTGTATGGGGACAGGCAGCCAAGTCTAATATGAGGAACATACAAGTCCTCCAAAACCAAACTCTCAGAAAAATCTTCAATGCCCCTTGGTATGTTTCCAACAAAACTCTTCACAACGATGCTAACCTTCAAGTTATTACCTCCTACATCGTCGATACTTCCACAAACTTTTTCACCAAGCTTGAGAACCACCCTAACCCACTAATTCATGATCAAGTTCATTACACCTTCCACCACGGTGGTACTAGGTTTCCATCTGATACCATGCACATCACCTACTCCCTCGGTTCTCGGAGGAGCAACCCTACTAGGAATGACAATCTCTCACACTAGTCCATGCCGAGCCAGCGGCTTGCCGCTAGGCTGGGTCTCATTTCGAGGCCTATGGCCTTCTCGCTGTTAGCGACTCTCTCCTCCCCTACCGGCAAGAAAAGGCTTGCTGGTTAGGCGCTCCATAAGACCCCTACCATGTTAGGATTGGCCCTAACAGTAGGTCTCTTCCTTGCTCACTTCCGGCGCGAAGAGAGTACAGAGCGTGGGGCAGGTCCCTCGTTCTGACTTTTCCTACACTTTTTGTTTTTCTATTGTAATTTTGCACTTACATTTTTACCCAGTCCTTCCATTTGTTTCATGTCAGCTCAATCATGTTCTCTCTCTCACCCAAACAGCGAAAAGGAGCGTAGCTCTAACGCAATTAGTTTCTCACGATCTGTATCTGTATCTGTAATTTTGCATCAGTCGCCAAATTAATCAACGACACCCACTGAAGATGACCGCCGCAGTTGCGATCGAAACGTATGGATTAAAGCCATTTCGACCACGGCACAACAGCCCGGAATCCTTAACTAGTATCCACTGGATGATGTTAAAATCGGTGATATTTAGTAGATTAATCATTGCAAAACATTTTTTTGCATTGTTTCGTGGCAAACTAGGGATGTAAATGCTTGAACTGTAATCTTGCTCACTCCAAGCACTATTTTAACACTTAAGGCATCTACTAAGAAATTTACACGTAAAAGGAAGTAGTGTGAGGTCCATACCAGATTTTTATATCATACTTTGAATTAATTATAGTTGAATTATAACTAAAATAGTGTTTTTTTCTGCTATATCAATTATTTTACAAATGAACTTTTCATTTTATACCACGGGCAAAGCCGTGCGGGTACCGCTAGTATCGTATAAATTGCGATATTTCAACGTTCTTTCTAAAGCGTGTCATTTCGGAAAATGTGTTATTTTGTTTTTGAAGTTAGATAAGAAAACTTTCTTCTTCTTTGAAACTTTGGTAAGATGTCTGTTGGTTTCTGTGAGTTGGTTCTGTTGCATTCGAATGTCCCCAAGGGAGTGTTTTACTCCTTTTATGGGGTAAATCAGTGTTAATTTCAATGCAGACAAAAGTGATATGAATTGGCGCGACCAAGTGTTTGACGCCAAGTTGGTGACAAATGTGGCGATTTTTTTTTTCTGATTTGGGTTCAATTTGGCGCTATTGGCGACATTTTCCGAAAAATCCACTGGATGATGTTAAAATCGGTGATATTTAGTAGATTAATCATTGTAAAACATTTTTTTGCATTGTTTCGTGGCAAACTAGGGATGTAAATGCTTGAACTGTAATCTTGCTCACTCCAAGCACTATTTTAACACTTAAGGCATCTACTAAGAAATTTACACGTAAAAGGAAGTAGTGTGGGGTCCATACCAGATTTTTATATCATACTTTGAAGGAATTATAGTTGAATTATAACTAAAATAGTGTTTTTTTCTGCTATATCAATTATTTTACAAATGAACTTTTCATTTTATACCACGGGCAAAGCCGTGCGGGTACCGCTAGTATTTAGATATAAATGGATTTCAAAGAAATCCATACCATTGCAGTTCTGACTCCCGTTGTAGGAAAATTTGATGATTTCTTAAAATTAATTTGCGTGATTGATAAACGTAAAAGTGGAAAAAAATAGTTTTTTTCATTTGGGATATTTATCGTTGCAAAAAGTAATAAGATTTTTTTTTTTTTTTTTTTTGATGAAAGTGCAAACATAATGCTTACTATTTCACTTTACACTTTGAGTGATCCCAAACCTGCCAGCGTTGCACAGAACAGCTCCACACTCAGACTTTTATTGAGCTCGTAAGACGATTACAACACAGTTACACAAAATAACACAAAAAGCTTACGACGACAATGTATTACATGCAACATAGTATCCACACGGATATGCCCATCATATGTTCTGAAATAGAGATACATTGAGAATGTAACACCAGCAAGTCTTGTTATATAACCCATTTTGGGGACCATGTTATATAAGAGGGGAAGGCGAAATTGCTTATGCACTGCAGAAAATGAACTGTTGTTTTTACAGTATAATACTGGCAGACGAGGTTCCAGTTTTTAGCTGTAAAATGCACAGTAATAAACTGTAAAACTAGCAATTTTAGTTTCTTACTGTAAAAATGAAAATTTTACAGTTTTTTGCCGTAAAATTTAGTTGCATTATACTGTAAAAATAACAGAATACTTGCAGCAGATGTTCCAGTTCAAAAGTGCTAAATGCACGGTAATAAACTGTAAGATTAGCAATTTTACAGTTTAGTACTGTAAAATGAGCAATTTTTAGTTTATTACTATAAAATTAGCTGTATTGTATAGTAAAAACAGCGTTAATTTTTTACAGTGTGGGAACAGTTCAACATACAACAGCACGCCCACATTACAAAAAATCAACTGACAAATCGATGTTACATAAGAACAAAATGTGTTCTTTACTACACTACTGTGAGTTAGGGTGCTCACTGTTCAGACAGTCAAGTACCAGACATTAGAGTCGCCCACGGTGATATTGGCGAAATCGTATTACAAGGTATTATAGTTTGGGTTGCGAAGGCTTTGCAGAAAAGATGGTCTTGAAACTTTCCCAGTGGCTAGCAGCTGACGACTTTTCTATCTGATAATTGCTGTTGGTTGGACGAGTAATGTTTAAATATTGGGGGTTTCTTCATTTAACGAAAAATATCTTTATGTAACAGAAATAAAGGAGACAACTTTCCTCAATCGACAGCAAAAACTACTGTAAAATTGAAAAAAAAAAAATGCAACACTTGTTAGAAATTGCTGTAAAATCTATGAGCATGCTTTTAAAATCAAGTACCAAATGACTAATTTATTAAAGCAAGAACGGGTACCTGTTTGGGCAATACATTTTTGAGTAACATAAATGTTTTTTTTTTTTTTTTAATTTAAGATGTATTCTCAAAGACGGATGAAAACTTTTTACAATATATGATTGATATTAATAACTTCTTGGGGTTAAGAAGTGCTTCAGATTGATCTAAATAATTGATATTAATCTAAACGCGAGAGAGCAAGAGTACCGTAAAATGGGGTGTATAGGAACAGCGGGGTCAATCGGAACAAAACTTCGCGACCGTACAAAGAAATTCCTCATAAATATACTATTGGGTATTTTTCGCCATGAATTTTTTTTTTAGAAAGCAAAGATCATAGGAAGTAGGAAAAAATTGCTTTTGTCAATCTGGCAACGCTACTGGCTTCTAATTAGGGCTGCACGTGGAATGCTAGAAAATATCACATTTTCATAGACTGCAAAACTTCAGATGCAAGAACTAAATTTCTTATATTTAAAAACTAAGAGTGGTATGTTTCAACTATACATGTATCTGAACAACAGAATACCACATTAGAATTTAGATTTTTTATAAATTGTGTCATAAAAATGAAGAATTCTGAAAAATGCCATAGGAAAAAAATTTGCGGGGTGAATCGGAACACTTAGTTCTGTTGTTCCAATTCAAACTTATTAGAAGGAAACTGTTTGAAAAATCAAGATTCTAACCCCAATTCTTCTAATCAAGACAAGGGCAAGGATTTATTACTGTTTATCTCTTCTCGTGAGCAACTAGATCTTAGAATGTCAAAAAGTTGCAGATTTCAAAAGATTTTTTCTCCAGGAGACTTATTTTTACTTAAAATACGCGGGGGAAAGTCACATAAACTATGTAGTAAAAGTCCAGCCCACAGACAATGATGAATAAGCGAAAAAATCTTTCAGGACAATCCCCGAAACCCAGAGATTTCAAGAAACTAAAGAAAAGGCAGAGTTCATTCCAGGAGATGTTAGGAAAAAAGTTAAGCCAAGTAGCAATGGCTAGTTTTAAGGACAAGTACATATTTGTGGACGACATGAGTGACTTCCATTCATGTTAAATCTTTGTATTTCAATTCAAAAGCATTTCTTAAAATTACTTTTCATTTTTCATAAGTTCAAAATAATTTTGAATTTTGACAAATTATAAACGTTTACTGGTATTGAAATTATGCATTTATTTGACCGTAATTATCTGTTCTTATTCTCCCCCATCAATATTACTCATGTTTGTGAGTCCTATTACACGTTAAACTGAAAAAAATAGAAATTTTAACATGTGTACCGATTGACCCCTATCTGCGGGGTGATTCGGAACACCCATAATTTCCTATATATTTTAATAATAATTGTTCAAAATGTTTTGTCTTTGCTTGGAATATCAAAAGTAAAGCAAGACCGAAGTTTTACCCAAAAAATCAATTAAAAAAAAAATCTTTTAACTGCTTTTTTTTACAATCAAAGCTGAAAAGTGTTCCGATTAACCCCATTTTACGGTACTTCTTCATCACCACAACCTGTCTGTTGATGTCGTGTTTTCACTATGCGGCACAGCGCAATATTTTGTGGCTTATTTTTATCTTCAGCAGGGAAAAACTGTTAATGAATTATGATTTTTTTAATTAGCAATTTTCTGGATATATTTGAACCAAATAGATAATTTCTCGTTTTTAAACAAATTACTGCCTTCAGAAGCACAACACAACCATTCAGTTACATTAACTGAATCTTCGCAGAATAATATTCACTTAAAAAAGTACAAAAAAAAAAAAAAAAAAAAAAAACAGGGGACATATCTGTACCTCAGAACCAGACTAACGTAAGTCCATTTTTGTCATTTTTCAGTAGGGGGGAAAAACGATGTATTCGACAATCGTTCAATCGTTTTTCCCCTCTACCGAAAAATGACGAAAATGGACTTACGTTAGTCTGGTTCTGAGGTACAGATATATCCTCAGTTTACTATTTCAGAATCCAAATATACGAAAAATCGTAGTACAGAGTAAGTATACCTTACATTTTATTAGCACTCAGAAATTCAGTTGTGCTGTCATCTTTAATCAATAAAAATTTACAATGCAAATAACCGGTTTATCTTTAAAACATCTTAGGTAAAATGCTTCTCGTGAGCTATCTAAAACTCCGAGATAAACTCGTTAGTTTGAACGCTTAACTTAATACGCGCCCTTAAAGTTACTAGTCACGTTAAGAAGTTATCGGTGTGAACTGACTTCCCGAAGAAACGATTTTCACTTAAAGATGTAAACCTTTCACAATGACTTGACTGACTGCTTGGCGTCTTCAGTGTTATAGTTAATGAGAGTACCTACTAATTTAACGCCTAATTGACTCATGATGTAATTATAGTTTGATCAAGTTGCTATAATTTTGAATACAAAAGTAGTTAATTTTAAAACAAGTTGAGGGCTTTCTGTGTGTATGTGTGTGTGAAACTTACAAAAGGTTTACTTTAATAGAATCCAAAAGGCTTGGTAAAATTTATTGTATTTTTTTTTCAATTAAAAAATGCAGTGATCATTTATTTCATTTTTCTAAGAAGGATTTTCTCAAACAGGAGAAACTTGTTGAAATTAAACAACGTTCTTAAAAAACGAAGAAAAGACGTTTTATCTAACTAATCTTTCGGATTAAAGCATTTTCAACAGTATACGTATTTTAAAGTAATTTCTTAGGAATAATGAAATTAAAAAAGAAAAATCCAAAATAGTAGGAGAAAATGTTCTATGTTATAGTGTAAACTCCACAAAATTATAGAAAGGTTCCAAAAGGGTTATTGAACATTTTCATAATCCAAATAAAAGCTGAATGCGCTTGGTCCTGGCTCGCATCTAAATTATTGGACTTTAATAAGAAAAAGTGATGCCAACTTTCTAAGAAAACTAAATATGTTTCTATAACAATCATGCAATACTTGATACATTGTTAAACGCTAAAAAAAGCCTACAAAAGAAGTGAGCATTATCTGCAACACAATTAAATCTACAAACATTCTGAAATATTATTAGAATTATCGGGTTTTCCCTTCTAACATTTTTTATTAGGTCTGTCTAGCCATTTTGTTAGTGGCCGAATGACTACAAGATTATTGTTTCCTTTTGTGGATTCCTTCCTGCAAGATTTTATGTGTTCCTGAGAAACGTGGATGCTTTGGTACTGAATGAATGCATGGAGTCATTTGCTAATGTAGAAAGAATGTATTCTCACTTATTGGTAGACAAAATATCGTATTGTTTATTTTGATACAGCAAGTTCTATTCATAGAGAGTTTGATTTATGCGCAAAAATAATACTGTGCACCATGTCATGATAAAAGATACGATCATTTTCACAAAAATGAAAATTATGATACACAATTACATTAATAACACAGGTCTATGATGAAAAAGATAGAAGAAAAGTTAAAGCTGAACTTTATGCTTTTTTTTTAACATTGATTTCAGGAAAGATAGAGAAACAATTCTATCACGTCACGTTTCCATGACATTTAAAATTTTACTTGGATTTTCATGTTTATTTATCACGAAAAACTTGATTTGAATTTTTTCCCTCCCTGGGTTTTGCAAAAGGAGCAAAATAAAATGTACCAGGAATTTGCAGGTGTGTGTGTGTGTGTGTGTGTGTGTGTGTGTGTGTGTGTGTGTGTGTGTGTGTGTGTGTGTGTGTGTGTGTGTGTGTGTGTGTGTGTGTGTGTGCGCGCGCGCACGCGCATGAATCCTAACGTGCTTTGAATATCTTTAAACTTTTAATGAACAGCGAAACACATGGGCTATCTACATACAATGTAGGTGCATCAACATTTTTTCAAACAGTTAGGAGCACTAACATTGCAGCGATAGGTTAGTAGTGTTCAAAATCTGTGCTTTTTATTTCTGCTTTTAAAATAAACGGTTAGTCTTATTCTAAAGCTATTGCAATCTATATTTTTACGAACGAATCATTTTTTACAATAAACAACAAAAACAATAAATTTTAATTTACATATTTTCCAGAAATATTAGCTTATATTATCGGAATGCAGTAACTAGTGTTCAATATTACAAAATTCAGCACTGTATATAAGCAGATTGCTGAAACTTCACTGCTCCACTATTATGATGCACTAGTTAGAGAATGAGGACAGCGAGCTCCTATCCTGAAGGTATTTAAATGACAGAACTTGTAGTTCCGGTGAAAGGTGATTAATAGCGAATATGAATTAACCGTTTCCTAAACTTTTCAAGTCTCATAAATACTAGATACATGCGTGTGGTTTTAAGTGTAAAAAACATTATCACATTTCGAAAATGATTTGAAGATTTTGATTTATACTAATGCAGTTTTTGTAACTATACAAATCCAGTTCTTTATTAAAGGTCATTTTTAAAAATAATCGATGGTAAGAAATACCAAACGGTTTGAAATTACCATTTGCAAAATTTTATCTGGACCTTTGTTGTGAATCATTGCTTTCAATGGCATGTTGTTATAAATGTTCCAGACATTTAAACTCGCCGTCACATTACATTCATTTCAATATCATTAATATGCATTGACACACGTGAGAGCGACTAATATTGAGATAGAATTCATGTTCATCTGTATTAGTCAGATACTGTACAGTGGTATTGTCGAATGGATGTGCGGTAGAAGCATATCTGACAATATCTAACAAAGATGCTTTATGCGTCGCATACTCGATTTCTTATCAAATGATTTCCTATCGCAGTAAACGAATTAAAATTTTAGAGCTGATATTTTGGCCATTTTTGGTGTTTAGTATATAGTTAATAACTATATAATAATTTACATTTTGTAAATAATGTGTTTTACTTTTACCAGTTTTTGAAAACGTAAAGTTTTAATTTATTCAGATAAAGATGAAAATGTACACTTGATAGAGTACATTCCTACAGATTAAATAGGCAAAGTAGATGTTTTGGCCATTTTTGGCCTATGGTGTTTTGTATATAGTAAATAACTATATAATAATTTACATTTTGTAAATAACTTGTTTTACTTTTATCAGTTTTTGAAATGTAAATTTTTAATCTATTCAGAGAAAGATGAAAATGTACACTTTACTGCTGATAGATTACATTCTTACACATTAAATCGGCAAAACTGTTTGTAATATAAAGAATAACTGCAAGTCTAAGTTTAGATCACTACACGTTTAAAACTGTTTTTTTTTCTTCACCTTAACATTATCATTGATGAATAATTTACTGTTGCACTTTTTTAAAAATATAAACATGTAATGGAGAAGAAGCATTAATCTTGGACAAACAAGAAGATAATAACTTTGCAAAATAATACTATAATTATGACACATTCTAACTTTTGAAGTTAGTTTTATTTCATTATATTTTTTGAAGGTAAATTTGATTAAATTTCAACATTAAACACATGTTTGACGGCCGCACAAATGTAATTAAATATTAATATTCTACTTATTTTCATCACCTTATGCAATCGCTCAATATCTATTTCTTTATGTGCTTCTACTTTGAGTGACTAACTGCTTCATTTATTCTTCCACAGTATTAAACCGGTTTATTTTACTATTTTGCTGCACATTCTCATGTGGTTTGGTTATTAACCCCTTAACTGTGACATTTTTCTCAGAAAAAAATAGAATTTGACTGGTTAATCTGGTTCTTTAGAATATTATACAAGTTATAATGTAATACAAGTTAGAAAATGGTTTTGAAAAACAAAAGCGACATTTTAAATTCAATAGCTACTTTATTTATAATTTTTGCATAAACATGAACGGATTACACGCAAAACATCTTAATCCATTACAGCAAGTTATACAACATTTTTAGTCGGACTTCGCGAAAAAAAAAAAGAAAAAAAAAACACCAAAAAACACCCGAATTTCAACGAAAGAGTAAAACTCTGTTTTGTTCATAAACCCAAGCGCGTCTTATTTATCTGAGCAGCCTGACAAGCCCACATTCTCTGTTCCCTGACCGAAGTCGGAATCGGTGATTATGAACTAGGATCACTTTTGGGAAAATAGGGACTTAAGTATCCTAAAGTAGAAACGAATCCGGCTCCGGAACTTTTTTTTTTTTTTTTCTGGCCCGAAATCAGTTTGGGCATCACCATGCTGCATGTAGTAGCTGCTCAAATTAGATTTGTGCGACACTGGTAAGAGGTTAAGAATGGATTTTCTATCTTTGGTTGAATGTTACAAATGTTGTACGCTTATAAGAAACTCTAAAATTATCTACACATATTATGCGTCAGAATTCTTAAGCTATGGCTAAGGTTTTAGTCTTTTCCCCTCTTGTTTCGTGTGATTTCAGGGTTTCTTCCCAATTGTTGTCTTTCTCCCCATCTTTTCCTCCCCCCCCCTCTTTTTTGTTTTCATATTGAAATAAACCTCCTCTTTATTATTAAAAATTCAGCAATGGGTAAAAATTAATTCAACATTGCAGTTAAGGCTGTCATGAAAAAAAATCTTTAAAATAATTTTTTGAATTAGTCATTCAATAATATACATTTTCTTGATTTACTGATTTGTATAGACAGCAAACTGTAATTCCAGTGAGACATCGTAGTGAATATTTGTAATTTTAGCATTGTCTCTAATATTCTGTTTTTTTTTTCTTCTTCAGACTAAAACGAGCTCTTTATTTTTCCTGATTAAATTTAACACTGGAAAGCTTACTAAGAAAAAAAAAGCCGATAGAAGTGTGAAAAAAAATTAGTAAGATCCAAGTGCATAAAAGATGAAACGAGAAATGGATTTGAGCTTAGAGCAAATAGAGGATACTGAATATATTAAAATGAGACTTATGATTAACGAAAAAAATCCTGTCAAAACTTGAATTTAAGTGATGTCTTATTTGTGCTTTATATTCTGAGTTTTATGCCTTTTTTTAGCTTTAACAAAGTAAATATTAATTTTCCATGCTGTATTAATCTTCCTACACTGCTTCTTACACAGAATTTTACTTTTTTTAGCGCAATAAGTTCGGTTTGTCTTTTTTAGGGTGTGCTTTCTACGGAGTATATATTTTATAGGATAAAAGTCTCTATGTTCGTATTATGTTCACAGACATATTTTTTTGTAACTTCATGTGTTCTTATTAAAATACAGGATCAATCTGAAAAAAAAGCTTATAATAATTTCAATGAAATTTCATAGACGTCATATTTTTTCATTAGATTATAGATTGATATGAAAAAGAGTCAACATTTTCTATTCTCGTACTTTTCAGCACAATTTCCATTCTTTTTTTTTTTTTTTTGTCTACTTTCCCGTAAAGGGAAAAGAAAGTCGAAAGATGCAATTATAAGGGGCTTAATGCCTCGGAAATGTCGCTAATTTCACAAACAAAAAACAAAGATAAAAATATTATGAAATAACTACATAAAACTTAAAAATTGAAAGGTAGAGTTTTGATCGGGAAAATATCTGTATGTCCCCCAAAGAACTTGGGAGGGTCGGAGAAAACTATATTTTTTGGATTCTAACAAAGCGATAAGAACATTAAATGCGATTTTCCAATATAACTTTAAAATTATACTAGCATAAAAAATTAAAACTATACATTGCTGTTTTGAAAGAAGAAAATTTTGTGTTTTTTTGAAGATCAATTTCTTATTGTCGATATACATTTTTTGAAAATAATTAATTATTAGGCGGGAATAAAAATGGCCATAGATAGTTGACTTAGAAATCTAAAAATTCGACTTTAATGTTTTGAACTTCCAAGTCCTAAAGTCAGTATATTTCCCCGGAGAGTTTGGGATCAAATTTTGAAATAAAGTCCTTTGAAGTTTATTTTACTTTGTGTAGGCGTTAACATAGCGTGATAGAAGACCATTGAAATGAAAGATTTTCTTCCCCCATCCAACTTTATGGAAATCTTTAAAGATTCATAAAACACCTTGTATCCAAATCCATACTTTGAAAACACAAGATCTGCAAAGCTTGATCTATATAATAACAGAAAGTTTTGTAGTCAGAAATCTTGAGAAATTCTCTAATTCCTTGCAAAATATATAAATAAATAAATAGGCCATTAATCATTCATGCTTTCATACAAATGCTGATGTAGTGCTAGCAAATCCTTTTGCCTTTCCTCTCTCTCTCTCTCTCTTTCTCTCTCTCTATTATCTTTTTCTTTCTTTCTTTTTTGTCCACTCGCACTGTAAAATTTCTCTATTGGTATTCATATCAAACGCAATATAATTACATAAATTATCTCGAAAATCATGAAATATTTTATTGCGCAACGATGTATAAACCGGTTAGTCTTAAAGGAGCATAAATGCATTAATGTATCTTTGACTAGGGCCAGGTGGGGTAAAATGGGTCAAAAAAGAACCCTTTTGCAATCATGCTTTGACAGCAAAAACTATATTAATTCAACCAGTGAATAAACTACTCAGGATTTGCAAACGACTCTATATCGAACTCGTTGTCGTTTACAAACGACTCTCTATCGAGCTCGTTGAAATTTCACAAGTTTCTTTCTGCATGTGTGTAGTTTTCTCTTCTGGTATCTTTTGAATTTCCTTCTTTACTTTTAATTGTTGGAGTATATGAGAGAGTGCTTATAATACAATTTTAAATATGCATAAAAATGAAACACATGATTGACTCGCCTTGTTCCACTATCGAAGAAACAGCCTCACCTGTTGTTGAGATATTAGATGTTGGTGCCGTTCCTTCAACTACATTATTTGAATTCAGCTTTGTAGGAAGTTTTTCTATGATTTGGTTGCTTCTTTCTTTGGCGAAAAAAAGCCACTTCTTCTTAACTTCCTAACAATATTCCCTGAAGGAAGCTCATTGAACAAAAGCTGTGCTTTTAATTTTGACTTTTTGATTTCATTCAGTTATTTTGCACTATAAGTTTATACATTTGTGTATCAAAAGAATGACAAAGCAATATATTGCTTGTTTTAAATTAGTACACATACATACATGACAACAAAACATGAGTTAATAAGCAAAAAAATAATTAGCTCTTTAGTATATGCTAAGCCTAATCGAATGCGAAAAATGACCCATTTTACCCCACGCATGTTTTAATATCCTGAAAATTTCATTTTTGCTGTTTTATCTTCACTATTTTATGAAGTTATTCCTGAAAATGTGCTCTATGTGGTAGGTTAAAAACTTAATGTGAATTTCCATTTATATTTCTTTACATCAAAGGTTTTTATGATGATCACAGTTAAGCGTCTTTTGGAAAAAAAACACTTAATCGCTAGTATCTGTAACTAGTATCTGTAGTGGAAGTTGCACCTTATTTTGCATATAAAATGTTGCCTGGTGCCAAAATACATAAAAAGGGCAACGCAGAAAGAAAATATTATTTGCACACTTTTTAAGGAATTTTCTAAAGAGCCGGACCCATTTTGCCCCGTGACCCATTTTACCTCACCTGACCCTATTATGAAATACAGTTTGAGTAATGCAGCTAAGAAAGAAAGACACATGTTTTATTTATGCTTGGCTGAAATGTAAATTAAAACATATTTAAAAAAGAGTATAGCTCTAAGCATATCGATACATCATCAGAAATTAGTCTGACGTGAGATAAAATTGATCATTTGTAAGTTAAATTAATGAAGTATATATTTTATAAGAAGACATAACGTTTTTACACGGTTATTAGGATAATGGTTCAAGTGTAATTCATATAAATGAAAGATAGTTTTTAGGTGGTATGTTTTCAAGGGCGGATCCAGAAATTTTTCAAGGGATGGGCGATTGATTTTTCTTACTATTTACTATGCATGCCTATTTTGCAAATATTGATCACCAAGGATTTGTTTTTCAATTCCGAAACATTTTCGGAGGAGAAACCCAAACCTTCTTCCCCCTACTTCACTAAAACTCGTATGAAATTGAATTTTTAATACTTCAATATCGAAAAATTGACAGTAAAGAGTGCCCCAATGGAGGGGCGATCGCCCCCATCGCCCCTCCCTTGTATCCACCCCTGTATGTTTTGAAGTATTTGTAGGTCGCTTCCTGGTTAAATACAAATGTCCAAGCGTAATGAGAGTAAGATGTAGTTACTTTAGGTAAGATCCAACTCATATTTTCCCCCCAGAATTAATATCCATTCCTTTTTTACTCCTAGTTTAGATGCAAAGTAACACAATGGTCCTAACATCGGGGCGCACGTTATTGTAAGCTATAAGTTTCGTACAAATGAGAAGATCTGATGTCTTATGAACTAAGACGTAGCGTTAATTTTGTGTTTGATGATAGTCATTAAGAATCAGATGTAGCAAAAATATAGCAACTACTGCCGAAAATCAAGAAACTCAAGAAATAAATTAAAGAATATGTGATTTCCTTCATAACATAGTTCATAGTTACATATTTATTTATCCTTATTTTAATGGGGATTTTTTAAATCCTGCATTGAATAAGCTGGATGGGTATGTAAAACTATTTTTGCATATTTATGTTGGACAAATTTGTTATTATTATTCTTTATTATATATATATATATATATATATATATATATATATATATATATATATATATATATATATATATATATATATATATATATATATATATATATATATATTATATATATATATATATATATATATATATATATATATATATATATATATATATATATATATATATATATATATATATATAGACATACTTGAAAAATTGAAAAAATTTTTTGATTCACATTAAAGTACTTATTTTAAGATATATCTGTTAAGATTTAAAGATATATCTGTTATTAACTACCAGTTCTTTGCTTATTTTAATGTTGAAGTATTAAGATAAACTCACATAGTTGTCACAAAAGTAAAAAATATCTTGATAACGGTTTGGAGACAACAAAGGAGAAACCAAAATTTATCACATTCTACAGAGCTTAAAAGAGTAGTTGTACCATCTTGCTTTCAACTGCAGCTCGAAATTTTTTACTCATGTTTCTCTGCGTCAGTTATAATCAAATTCTAGGTATATGTGCCCTAAGAAATTCCGCTACGGTTCTTAGCCTTCTTTCTCCAGCGTTAGGTGTTACATTTCCATTCTTGAATCAATACGCTGACATCGGCAATACCTTCTAAGAGTAACCTCCATCTTTGTTATTAGAAAGATACATAGAACTTTACTGTGGATGCGGGATACTCAGAAGTGAAGGAAAATGTTTTGTAGGTATTCCTTTCAAGGTTTAAGTTAGCATTTCAAAGGAAAATGTATGATGTTTAATAAGATGTTAATGTAAGGAACTTCATATTTATGGATTATTCGAAACTTTGAAAAGTGTTTATAAAAGTAAACAACATTAAAAAGTAGTGCAATTCATGCAGTTCTTCTCTTGATAGATATCATGTATCTACTTCGGAGGTTAAAAAAAATTACTAGCTATATGCAACAAAAAAAGTGCAAACATTCTTGGAAGCTCTCAAAAAATGAAGTTATTTTAATCTGCTATTTTTTTTTCTTATCTATCATTCAAGATATTAGAATTTCGATCTGCTTATTATAACTTTAACATACAAGTTTACTTATTTTAATTTTGCACCATAATAAAATAGAACTTTTAAGGAATAGCTGCAAAACATGTATTGAAATTATGGATCAACAGAAAGGAAAATCACACCAAATATTAAATTACTGAAAAATACCCCTTTTTAAATTACGTTTTTTTTTTCTTCTAAAAATTAGTCCCACAAGAAGATTAAACACTAAAAAATAATTGAAAACATTATAAGATGTGTTAGATTCCTTTTTATAATTTCCTCGCGCATGTGTTACAAAAGATGATTGCAATGTTTGTATACGCATTAGAACTGGGAGATAATAGTAATTACAAAATTTAATTTTTTAAATATTTTTCCATTTTGAAAAAAAAAAAAAAAATTAGTGATGACACGGGGGGTTTCCAAGTTGAATAAGGAAGCAGATAATGGCTTTGGCAGTTGAAAACGTGATAAGGAGTTATTCGTGATTGATTTCTTTTTGTCTTTGAAATGTCCGGTACGTAGTCTAGCTACTGTAAAGAAAAAATTTCTTGGGTATTTATATCGGGAATACTTGCCTTGCTAAAATGCTGATGGTAGATTCGTCGCCTGGCATTAGCATTCTAGTCTGTACAGGTGAGTGTTTTAAGTTGGTCTTCGTCACGTGCTTCCTTTTCAAGGGCATCTGCACATTCATTCCCTTGAATTCCAACGTGAGCAGTATCCACTGCAGAAGACAAGGTACATTTAGTGAATGAAGCAGGGTATTAATTTGTTTTACCTTCAGTGTTGTATCACCGTTATGTACGGCTCCTCGTGCTGATTTGGATTCTCAGAATATTAATACCTTCTTTTGAGTCATCAGGGAAAGAAATATAGAGACACTGGGTTCAGTTTTGTTTTAAATATGTTTTAAAAGCTACGTCAATGATGGCTATAAAATATATTGACACTTATTATTAAAAGGGGTTCGTTGTAGCTCCGAAATACGTGTATGTAGTTCTCCCATTAATTTTCCGATTTCACTTTGTAATATTTTATTTTATTAAAAAAAATCTGCTTTGTCATTCAAAGTATATCAATGATTATTGTTTGATATGTAAGATATTACATTTCAGTATATTTTTATATTATATTCAGTATTACTTTGTGTTTTATTGTATTTTAAACATAGGCTTTTATAATATCTTATACTGTGAACAACTTAATAATGAATTTTAATTATAGTCGCTAGCATAATAGGATATTTAATAAAGTGATGATATTTAACACTAAAACTTTATTTTGATAATGGTAGTTACTGTTATCTTTAGAGAAAATACACGCTTTGTAAACAGGGGTAAGCTGCTTTAAGCAGCAGATTGGAAGTCATTTGAGTGTCTTAATAGTATTATATTAGCGCTGTTAATATGATAATAGGGAAAGCACGTTACTGCAATGACAAGGAAAATCATTACAAGATTAGAAAATTTCAAATCATGTATAATTGCTTTAATTAAATTGCAGACAGCAAAGTAAACCTTTTATAAGCATTGTATTGTTTAATCTTTGCATCTTACGTCTAAACTGTATACATCTGATATCATTTTGGGATTTTGCTTTAGCACTAACAAAGACGAAGCTAAAATCGTTTATTTTAATGGTAAAAATAAGTTATTTTAATGGTAAAATGTAGGTTTTTATTGCATCAACCGTATATTTTCAAAATTATGTTCTAACACTACACTATTATCCAAATCCCCTGTTAAGAAATCGTGCAACAAAAAAGCTTTTTTCTTTAAAAAAGAGGGTTCACACCCCCTTCCACCCCCTGTAGCTATGCCACTGTGTGTTTATGTGTATTTATTTGAACGGTCAGGGGGAAAAACCACGAAAGTCACATTTGATTCATTTTGAGAAAAACGAAATTTAAACTTTACGAACTCATAAACTTCCCCAGTATACTTGTTCTAAAACGACAATAATACAGGGACTACAGTGTTTTTTCACGAATATTGCATATACTAAACGAAATTACACTTATTTTTCTAACAGGTGGTAGCATCAGTTTAAATTCAACAAAAAGTGGACTACCGTGGTTTTTCCCCCTGACCCTTCATTTATTTACTTATGTATTTATTTGTGTGTGAGTGTGTGCCTTCTGTGATGCAAGACACCTCACCTCACCAGTTAACCGAAAAAAAGAAAATGTCTTCCTCTTTGGAAAAATAAAGAAAAGTGCATCGCAATGCCTTGACACTACACCTTACACAAGCAGCTGTTATCTCCCAAGAACAGTAAATGTCAGATACGGGAGGAAAAGTATTTTTTACAATGACATTAGTTTCAATACTAGGCTTCGTGTAATCAAAGTTGAGCCTACAAGAAACATGAAAACATTTCCTGAATTAGTTTCGATAATTTCCGGCTTTCTGAGGGAAAACTACTTTCTACACCATAAATTGAAAGCAGATCTTCTTGATCTAACACATGTAATTTACTAAACATCAGTTTGTAATTGAGGTTGTCTACAAATATTCTCACACATGTTTTTACATATTTGACCGCTTTATCTTGGTCACAAAGTGCTTACATTTCCCTTTACTCCCTCTTCTCTCCTTGTAATAGGTCACGCTATATAGTCTAACCAAATTGTAATAGAATAGTTTCATTCAACCAAAAATGTGATGCCAAATTTCCTATTACCTCACCTCCCGCCCTCATGTTTGTCGCAAACGTTTATGAATTTTCACTCTCCTAGAGTGAAATTATTTGTGGATGAATCCTTAAAAGAAAGAAATCAAAAACCGTAATTAGAGATGTGTTTAAAAATATTCTTGGTTACTAGTTTAAAAAAAATTCATTAAAAGTTTAATCAACTGTTTCATACACAGTATTTAGTTATTTATACTTAGTTTTTATGTACAGACGATATATTAATTATTCGAGTATCGATAACTCGAAGTCCCAAGATAAAATATTCGAGTTTTTGTCAGTTCGAGTTACAGCTCCCATAGCCTTCTCAAGAGTTTGAAACCCAATAAAAACTTGGAGATAAAATAATATTAGAGTTATAAATCTTCGAGTTATCCAGATTTGATTGTATTAGCAACATCATCCATAGCATTTGTTATTCTAAAGAAAGTAAGCAAACTGTCTGAAAATAAACATCATCATGGTTTTAATATTATTGTGGAAACGCGAGTGTATAATGTGTTACTCCAGCAAAGATTGTGCGTGTTTATATGCTTTAGAGTTTTAAAAAAAAGTATAAGAACCCTTTTTTTTTTAAATTTAGTTTTAGCGCGTGGTGGAGCAGCTGGTTATTGACTAGGCGTATTGAATTTTGGATCTCATTGTGCGCTCACACATAAGAGAGCTCGGTGTTTAAATAAACTCTTATAGTTTTGGGGGTTTTGGATGGTGTATAAGCCGATGTCATGTACTTTAAACATTCTAGTTATATCTAAACTGTTTTCATATACAATCGTTTTCGAAATATCAGTGAATTTCTTTAATTTTCCATTTGCCATTTTCTACTCATGTTTACAGACACCATCAAGTTTCGGGTTAATTTTAGGATGATTCTATATACAAATTGCCTTATTCAATCTTATATCACGGCTCTCACAAGCAAATAAAGCTCTTTCTGTCATTTTTTTTAAAAATCCAATTAACATTATTTTCGCTTTTTTAAATCTTAAAAAGCAAGAAGCATAGCCAAAGTACAAATGTAAGTAAAAAAATACTTGAGCAACACGTCTTGTCAGAAGTAACAAAGTTTTGTCAAGTAAAAAAAATAAAACGTTTCAAAGCTAAAATTCTATTTTCTGCTATGCCGTATTGCAAACGGTAGGTAATCTTGATAAAAATCCTAAATATAGCTCATTTAAGTTACACCAAATTTTCAACGCCGAAACTAAAATTCTTTGCTTATACTTCATAGTCTTAAGCAGCACCACAATGTAGGAAAACATTGCCAGTGAAGGTAAGGAAAATCTCCCAATGTTTATTATTATACTCATACTTCGTTAACAAGATGCATAAATTCACAAGTAAATGCATTATTGCAACTTCTAGCAAATACCCGCTTGTAATAATGTAATAATGCTTATACATCAATATATAAGTTTTCGTATTATTCAGTTAGAGAGAAGTACTCGAAACAATATTTTAGAAGTGTTAAGCACAAACAACGAAATAACACAAGCGTTGCAATTTGAATACTGATGAAACTTCATCTTCGCACCTTACATACCTCAAGCTTTGCTTTCATACTGTTAAAATTAAGGACAAAGTGCTGTGATTGTTTTTATACCTGCGGCCCAATCTAGGAAGTAATCGAACAAAAGCGACCTTCTCCTAATCTTCAATCGTGTTAACGTAAATGAATCACAAATTAATCACTCAGAACGTCGGAAAGAATATAGGGGCAGGGTGTGTAGCATTTTGAACTAGATTCCGCCCGTAGAGTACAAAATATACATACTCCTGCATTCCCTAGAAGAGCATTTTTACGAAGTCGATATATTGGTAAAATGATGAAATAAATTATTTGCCTACGTTAAGATTTCTTTGCACCTACATGGAAGTTTTAAAATTTCATTGTCGTTTTCCATGTTTCGTTTAAACTTTTTTGTACTTCTGCCTGGTTATAGGAATTTGAAAAAAAAGAAAAGAAAAAATATACAGGCATTACGAGAATTGAAGATTTTTCCGTTTTTAATATACTATAAGTGTAAAAATTGATTTAAATAAATTCCGACAATACCTGTGGTTCAAGATGAAAGTCTTAGCATTTGCACACCTGTACGAGTGCGAGCAATGCCAAATATTGGTGACAGAAGCAAGCCGGAATCTTTGGCATGGATAGAAAATTGACCCTGTCTTTATTTTTATTTACTTATTTATTTATTTTTTATCAAAACTCGAGCTAAGAGCTTGAAGGCAGATTTTTCAGGGTGGCAATTTAACTATTTGTCCTTACTTAGAAAAAATTGAGAATCCGACATTGAGTGCGATGCTTACACACATATTATTTAAAATAAGAAAGCCGCACAACTCTTAGTTAATAATTATTAGAGTTCCTGAAAAAAAAAAAAAAAAAAAAAAAAAAAAAAAAAAAAAAAAAAAAAACGAGGACAGCTTCAAAGTTTCCACCAATCTAGTGTTGAAACATTAACAAAATTATGAAATCAGACATAAACACATGTTTTTTATATAGCTATGCATTCCAACACTTTGTTGTAGAATCGAAGTCGTAATGTGTAAAAGTTATTCTGACAAGTTTTTACTGCACACATACATGAATGTCCATTTTTGCGAGACATTACTTTACATAGAAACCTGTCGTTCTAATAATACTCATAAGGCGTAAAATTTCATGGTTGATTTGTTTTATAGTTACAATTGTTGGTTTAATAAACACTAATCCAATTTGTAATTCAGTTTCAAACATTAATGGGAAGCAATCTAAAAGGTTAACTTGAAAATGTGAATCACGTTTGCTTGAAAACCAACTAACTTGGTTTATATATTAACCAGTATTAACGCATTTGACGATGCATGTTTAGTATTTACGGTAATCGAATCTTATACTGTACTTGGAATTATTACTCTGATCAACAACCATAGCAATCTTTATGAGCAGGAAACTTGTTAAAAGTTATGTCATATATATTATGCACTAACAATAAATCTTGCAGAAATTCAACGTGAACAATTATTCTACTGATATTCTCATTTCCACTGGATGAAACATGTGCCTTAAATTTCATTTATGAGTTTTCAATATTTCCAACGACTAAAGATTTATCATGATTAAACATTCAGCTTATGGAAATGTATATTGAGCCGTTTATACCATTTTATTACAATTTCATTATATAAATAAGTTTTTTATAGTTTAGAAGCAATATAATGTTTGATTATTTTACAAATGTATTTCGAACATTAGAAAAAAATGTTTGCTAATTAAATTTACAGGAAAATATTATTTAATAGGAACATGCCCACCTCATGTAATACTCTATAGACTAAACTAAGCCACATATACTCGGGCTCACGACTACAAATGTTAATTGGAAAAGTGCAAATAATATTAATTAAGTGATCTGAAAATACGACCCTTGTTTAAATAAATAATTTAAGGGAGGTCATGCTGTATATTTTTGAAGTTGGAATATTGAATAAACATATTTTTTTTTCAATTTAAAGCATGTAATGAAAATATACTTACTGAAATTTCATTTCATTGCACTTACGTCATCTCCACAGTTTCTCCTGACAGGTTAGATACTTTATGCCATGTTCAGCTTGGTATTCTTTTATGTTCAACACTTTGATATTTGTGTGTGAAAAAAAGCAGCAGTCTTAATCTTTAGATCATATTGTACCAATATATTTGAATCATCCATGTTATAAACCAATAAATTTACTGTGTTTTACCCACAGAACAGAAAAATTGTGAAATATCTTCGTTTCATTTTAATGTAACTACCTAATAAAACACTTACCTCGTAATATAATCTTTTTCAGACGGTAAATGGTCCGATACAGTATCGACAACTAACTTACCTAAGATCTGACAGAAACTTTATATATTTGTTCCGTAATGGCTGTTAAGAGGTCGTTAGGAGGTAAAATAATACCACCATTCCTCACAGGGGAAACCATTTTTCTCTATCAATATAGTCACTGGAGACTGGAGCAGAATTAATGTGGATCGGTAACAGCATTTATATAAGCTTACGTATGTGATTGCAGAGATTTATAACTGTTTATTTACACAGGGTGCCC